>JAHWXV010573467.1:0-15276 GCA_024586415.1 Phrixothrix hirtus | reverse complement strand
ATATTAAAATTGGTGCATGTGTTCGAACTACTACCGACTTCAAATCCCTTCCTGTGTTCCCATTATCCTGTTTCATATAAAGAAGCAAGAAGTCAGAAAGTACACATGCTAAATTGTTTCTGTTGGCCATTATTTTTTCAATCAAATTACAGTCCACTAATTAAATGCTCATAGTAGTTTAGTATCAAACAAGTTGGTTAAACCTAGTAATCTGAAGTACCATTTTATTTCTGTCATTTTTAGATATTCTCCGAATTTTTCGTTTTTTGTAATTTTCTTGAAATAGCCTGTAACAGTTTATCTAAAACTTAGTATATATGTTTCTTAACTACTTATTTCCGTTTTATATGTATCAAGCTGTTTCTTTAATAAGATTTTAAAAACCGAAAACGGGATGTACTTAGAATATTAGTTATTAACAACATCTCAAAAATTAAACATCATAAAAATGAAATATGAGGCGGTAAGAATTTTTTTAAAATGGCATTACCGGAAGTGCCACTTTGTTATTGTAACTTTTAGGTTTTTTGCGATTTTTTCGAAAATAGCTGTAAGCATTTTTGTAAACCTTCCTACCGTTCTTATGTATTTAATGTTATTTTATGTGAACTTAACGGTTTCTATGCTTTGAAACGAGTTAACGAACAAATCTCCGAAGTTAAGCTCTGTTTTGCGAGTCCAGTAACTTGAATAGGTGACCGATATAACTATGATTCCCAAAATTAACATAAATAATATTTTAGTCATTTGTAGACATTATTTGTGTTATTTTCACGTAAGTAAAAGACGTGTGCTGTCTCACACTAGATTTTTGAGACAGTATTATACCCCTCCTTCATATTGCTGGAGTGAACAGTTGGTATGTAGGTATGTATGATGCCATTGTGTAAAAGACAGGGTTTGGAATTATCTTGAAGCTATTAATGAAAAGGCGCCATTCAGTTTTCATGTATTCTGATAAATCCACGTCCTTCACAAAATGTATGATATTATGGCAGTATACTATCAACAAACTAATGTTCTTCGGGTTGTACTCCCTACAAATATCAGCTTCGGGATGAAAACATGCCGTTTAACCAGTTTCCACAACATATACTTATATCACACAACCAACGAGAAACTAATTGAATTGTAGCGTAACACAGAACGAGTTGTTGTGATGTAATAGTCTAGCAAATCTTACATTCTTTATATATTTCCGATGTAGGCAACATTATTTAAATATTTGCCAAGTATTTACTTTATTATCGCTCATTACCCTAAATGCCTCTCTAAAAAATTACAGTAGAAAATTTTGATAGTCTAGCTAATAATAACCTCATAAAGAAATGACCTATTTATAAGAAGAAATTACTCTAACTAGACAAGAAGATTGTGCTCTTATTCAGAAATTAGACCTTATACGGTAATATTGATACCATTTTATAATCAGAACATCAAATGCAGTCAACAAATAGGTCTAATATTGAAAGTACCAAACTAAAAATTTTATTTTGATGACCAGGTTATTTATAGTACTATGGAAAAAATTCTACTTGCTTCTGCGACGTAAATAATGATCTCACAACTTTCATCACTTATGATTTCAAAATGCAGATAATTACATTAATTTACTGGGACTGCTGGTATTAAATGGTATTTACTAAAGCATACTACCCAAAGTATTCAATCCTAAGTTGTCCCTTTATGACAACAATATAGCTAGTAAAACCTTAAGCAATATTTTCTAATACGCTAGATGAGTAAGCAAATCAAACGTTTTGGGGATGAGAGATGCTTTCTCTTCTAATTTCATAGACAAATTATTTTATTTAGTTTAATTACTGAGCGCCACCAAACATAAACATCAAACGAGATGATATAACTACCCTTCTTCCATATCCACACAAAGCCCACATCTTCTATGGCAAAAATCACGCACCGTTTTACAAAAGCTTAGTTATATTCGAAACTGGTTGGCAAGTTTGTTCAATCCACTGTTGCTAACCGACAAGGCTATTTAAGGTGTTGTAATTTGTTAGTAGCCCTGAATACAAAAAATTGCAAAGGAGTTAAGTTCGAAGAACTGTGAGATATGGAATGCACTTTTCCTCGTCCTATTTACTTTCAACGATATGTTTCACCTAACATCCCCAACAGCAGTAAAATTCGGTGGTACCTCATCTTACATAAGTTAAACATTCTGATTTTAAGGTGCGACTTCTAAAATTACGTGAAAGGTATTTATAATCATCAGCGTAAACAAGCCGCCCTAGGATCCTGCCCCATCCCGTAAATTACCTAGCACGTTCTTGATGTATGGACTCGACCACTGCTTGAAGATTTTAGTCAGATGTGATTATTGCAGAAATTGGTAATCGCATTTTTAATAAACTCGAATTTATCAGCAAAAAAGCTAGGTGTAGTAATATCTGCAGTTTTGGCAGTTTTTCGTAAAAGTCGCTAAGACAATATCATATCGTAGCTTAGTAATCAGAGTGAGTAAGGGTCTATACCCGTTGGAGTTTTTACAATTTTTTTAGTGTATAATGAGAGTTCTCCAACCAAGGTGCGCATTTATACTACAACTGCAATTCTTCTTACATTCCTTTTGGGGTTTGCATTTATTACGATCAAAGAATTTTGTCCCATCTCAGGTACAGCCTCCATCAATCGTCTATAATTCACGTTTTTCAAAGTAATTAGTATACCTTAGCTGTTGATAAAGTTGGGTCTCCATAAGGGTAGTTTGATTTCAATGTATACTTATTTCGGTAGTATTAGAAAATCTTATTGGTATTTGAATTAAAGACCACTATTTTAAATTAGTATATATTATTGGAGTCCACTGTTCAGGACTAACTAAGGGTTCCACTAATAAATTTTAAGCTGTCAAAAATCAGCACATGCAATGCATTTTAAGCTATTAGAAAACAACACATGCATTAGTTTGCAAATTTATAAAAATAAAAATTATTTTAAGACAAACTGAATATTATACGAAAAAATGCTTGATTGTAAAAACGAAATGTGTAGCTGTACTTGTTTATTCAAGTCATCAAATATAGAAGTTGCTCATCTCCAAAATTGCTGATTGCAAACCCATGTATATTCAGTTTTATTAACTTGCGTTTGATTGTAATATATGCTTGTTAAATATTTAACCCTTTGTAGAACACCCTGCTTACTAAAATTAAACATTTTTCAAATAATAATTCTAATTTTATATCGTATGTTAACAAATCCATTCTTTAGAATAGAAAAATATTTCCTCAAGTAAAAGGTTCAACAGCTGAAGGGGTGAGCAGTTCATACCGGACCTCTAGAGTCATGTCGAAGTTTCAAAGTCGCTTATCGCAATTTTTGGTCGTAAATTCCAAGTTGTCGATAACCTCGTCGATAACTTAAATTGCGCAAAAGCCACAATTTTTTTTGTGGCGAATCAAACTGATCAATTATTGTGATCCTTGTTTATCAGATTAATTATAATAAAACAGACCATTTTCTTATTTTCGTTATATTATGGGAATTATTAGGTAAGTCGCTATTATTTGCTTTCAACTTAATATCGATTAATAAGATTACTTGCTTTAATATGTTAAATATAAAATTTGAATATTGATTTCGTTTTAGTTTAACACATTTTTAGTTTTTGTGTAAAATTAAATCAGGTTATTTCTTACACTAGACCAATTCCGTTGCTTGTATTGTTATAAAAGGTAACCTTATAGGCGTTATTTGAAAGTTACTTTGAAAATATGTATGTAATATACTGATGAGAATATTATTTAATTTAGGTTTTCGTAAAAATGGAATAGTACATTTTGAAATAGGTTTCATGGATTCGTAAAAGTTTTGTTTTCTATTTAAAATATAATATGCGCGATACACTTGGTATTTTATTTATGGCATCTGAACTTTCTTTGATTCAATTTATCCTTCAATTGTGAATACAAAAATATTCCTTAATGATGCCGACGCACAAATTGCTCGCAGTGATAAAAATAAAAGTTTAACATTAAAACATCTTCTTCAGTCAAAGTACAAGCAATTTCTGGCCATGCTAAAAGCTTTCAAAATTTTTCAAACTTTACCCGCTAAATTAACAAAGGCAAATTTTCTGAATAGCTACAATCACTAACATCGTTGTACTTAAAACTTTTAGAAAGTTACACGTTTCTAATGATCAGTAACTTTTACTGACGATGACAGCAAATCTTAAACTTGTATATCTAACCTAAATAAATTAAATGTCATTCTACAAAATTTAACTGGCTAGATTTTCTGGAAAATATAATACGTATCTAGTCTTTTTTGTTAAATTGCAATTTGTTATAGATGGGCATCCTAATTTATCTGCTTTATAAAAATTTAATTATTTTTTAACATTCCTCGAGAAGAACCATTGTTGAACATTAATGAACTGCCTTTAATACAGGAAAATTATAAAATCGCCATGAATTTATTAGAACAGTTCTACTCAAATCCTAGAAGCATATTGTGTTCCACTGTCGCAGCCTATTGGACACACCTGAAATTCATACCCGCTAAACGGGCTGTATTCGTAAATTTTTGGATTTCTACAATGTGCATTTCGGTTCTATAAAATCTATAAACGATGTTGACGGCTTTCAAATATTTTTCACTATTTTATTTTATCAAAATTTTATAAATCTTTAACTTTATGTTTTGAATCTGAAATCACATCTGAAGCTAGTTTTTACAAGTACAAAAATTATACTTTCCCTTTTAAAAGATCAAGTAATATCAATAATCGCTCTAAAACTGATTTTCCTCTAATTGTATATGTTGTAAATTATATAATCATAAATTCACTTTACACCCGTTTCTTTTACATAAGAACCCCAAACAACATGTCAATTGTTTGGGTCATCAGTTTTCGTCAATCTGCAAATCATAATTTTCATGTATTTGTTGTAAAATTTATGATTATTTACCACATTTCGAAACACCGCACTCAAGTTCTCATAATAAAGGAAAACCTGTCCTTGAAAGATTAGGACATCATCAAGAACGCCACTACTTTATTTAAACACTACCAATCGTGTACCGTTTATTACTGAAAATGATACCGGACGTTTGAAATGTCAACGTAATCGAGTTTTTGTTTCAGTTTCTGGAATATATTAAACATCTATAACGTGAAATAAAGTTTATTCATTACAACTTGAATCCCTTTCTTGGTCAGTCATTGAAAAATCGAATTCCTTAGGTTACCATTAACGACACACATCTCATCTATATTACAAATTGTTTTCAATAAAAGTGCCTTCTGGTGTTTGATTATTTTCTTATATAGTGAATAATTATAAAAGAATTTATTCATCAAGTCTCTTCAAATTGAGGGAATTCTTAAATAAAGTGAATCGAGAGCTATCTTTAGTAGGCTGTTAATGCTAAATCTATTATATCAGACATTATGCTTCGATTCCATCAATTGCCATTTGCTTTCACTTTTCAGATTAAGTAAATATGTTGTCACTTCAAATACATGAAGGTGATTAATCTTGTCAATATATTATTATGGTATTTGTTATCTAACCAAAAAAATTCAATTCAGGAAATATCTCGCCTAACAAAATTCCTTTAATCTAGCTCGAGCTAGCGGTGGTCAAGATAGCCATGGAATCCTTTTCTAATTGCGGGCTTTGCTATGGTTAAAGTTCGCAGATCACAAAAGTGAAAAAAAGCACCTTTTGTTCAACAATAATGCATTTACTAACAAGCAAAGATGGATAATAGTCTTAAATCACAGTTGAAAACAAATTATTCAACAATTACAACTGAAACAAATAATAACAATACCATAATAATACCATTAGTATGTTTCTAATAAACAAATACTTATAAAGTTTTAACAACTCCTATACTTTTATGAACAGAACACAATGCGTAATTAATTAAAATAATATCGGTAATTCCAAAATGTAACTGAGAAAAAAAAGCGTTATATGTCCCTTATTATTTTTGTAGAAATACTAGGTCACTAAGGAACAATTGTCTATAAATCCTTAACGGAATATGACCTTTGTTGGCTGCACTTATTAGCTTTTAAAATTTAAAGCTAATTAATTACACCCACGACAGTGGGTCGACGAATAGAATTTCCAGGCAACTTGGTATGCCGAAATAGATTCGTTCAAAAGAACGGAAAGCTGTACGCACCTGGGTAATAAAAAGATAATCACCCCTTGAAAGTGCGAATTTTAAATAGAAATGATTAAACTGAATCCTATAACAGATGTGTACAAATCTATCGACTAAATCAATATAAAAATCGATGTGCCCTTCACATTTGAAATAACGAAGACACAAGCCCTTTCGTCATATTTTTCACAATAAAACAATAAAAGACACTAATTATTCCATATAAATAAAATAGATTACTTTTTATATAAAAGCTGTGCTTGACTGGCCACCGGAAATCACTTTACCTGCGGCAAGTTCGTCGCATGACTCTAAAACTGTATGATAGAAATAATCTTTTTAAATACAAATATTCCAGATCTAAACGTAATGTTAAATTGGCACTGATAGTTTAAATTGAATTTATTCAACAACTGACGAAATCAAAATTGATTATTTTGTTAATAAAGATAAGAAAATAAGAACGAAGTGCGTTAGACTGACGCATTAGATCAAAGATTGTAGTGAATAAAAGTTAAAAACTGTGACAACTAAAAGCAATTAAATCGTAAAAGACTTTGATATTTACAGACACTGGAACAGTATTGTGTGGAACAATAAATCCTCTCAAACCACAAAAGTTCTTATTTTAACCACTGTCACCTACTAAATCACTTCCGTGCTATTCTTAACACTTCACGCCTTACAATGTCACACTACTCTGGAACCTTGTATCAGAGATATTCACGTAAAATATTTGGTGTCAAGTTGACTTTATAAGCTTGACTAGTTCGGCAGTTTTAGCTCCTAGTGCATAAAACGTCCCAAGGGGTTCAATCTTTAAAATATAATCCTATGCCTTAAGTTACGAAGGTAATGTTGTAAGGTTTTTCATCAGTCAAATTTTGTATCTTTACAACTCAATGATACGATTTATAGTTTGACCTGTATATTTTTATTTGAAATAATGTATTCGCTATTAAGATTCGAATTAGATCTTCAATAAAAGTATAGTTATTTTATACATGTAATTTAAACGCTAAAATTCATTATTTACACTGTACAATTCCTACATGCTATTTTATGTACAATCCTATACTACAAAATTTACCATGCTCGTGTTAATTCTGTGTCGAAATGGTTTTGTAAGTGTAGGATTATGTGTTTTCGCATGCACAATTTGGGGGTGCTAAAGTGGATTTTTGGTTTATTGATTTATTGATTTATTATGCCTTTTGTAGGTTACGAAATATTGTAATAAGTGGAAATCCTCCTAGATGTTATTCTATTTCGTACTGTTTACGGGCTATGTACATAACAGCGGAAGCGTCCTTTTGTTGTATAACTAATCTCTCAGTGGCCTCTAAAAGAATAAAAAGTACAACGGAAATTGTCCTTGAATCGTAACTTTTTATATATATTTACGGTAGTTGTATTCTCTATTATAACTATCGGAGGTTGTCCTTATAGTGTTAGCAGTGAACTATGAATTTAATGAGCGTAAAGAAACGAAAATCGTCCTGAGAGTTACATTCATATATACGTTTTCGAGGGAATAGGTTAACGGGATATATGATCGGCAGGATATAGTTTAGGTAATGGAGTCGAGAAGACTCTGATGTGTATATATTTAGTGCTGGCTTTCATAATCCATTCGTTATCATGATTGTTGATAAAATACAATTTCTTAGAATTATTGTAATATGGTGAGCGCTTACAATGCCATCTCTTTTAATTAATTAATAAATGTTATGGTTTTCTATATATCTAAACTACCTTAAAGTTACATTATACTATTTCCCAATAGGTGGCCAATTGAGTTTAACTTAAATAATTTACAATTCATTGGGTTTCTATTTTCGATTTGTGTTCATTTGTAACTTTTACCACTAGATGGCAATCCCTGTTCGGTTTTGGTATTTGTTTACATTTCTTGACCTGTGATAAAAGTACATTGAACTTACATTTTTAATCATATGTTATTGGGGTATCTTTTCTATTGAATTCTTTATTGATTCAAAAATATTTAATTAAAATTGTATTTTTGCTTTATTTAAGGGATTCTTTCATGGGTTATTTATATTTCAATTCATATAGTAACTTATAATTTAAACTTCGTTATTTAACTTTAGTTTTTGATTACGCTTTACCGTTATTGTTGCAATATCAATCGTCTGTATCGATATATTTTGATACAGAAATATAAACATCGATATGACGATTAATCACGATCGGGGTAAAAGTGACAACAAAATCTGATTGTCGATCAAACTCATATAACTGTTCGCAAGCTTCACACATCTTGAAAGAAAATATTTGGATTCACAATATTTTTTCAGGAGTTTAGTCTCTTGATAAGGTCGTTTGACTTCAAATCAAATTTAGTTGTGTTTGTCTCGAACTTTGCAAATGGAACAGGAATTTTTGGCTGGACTTCCCGAACCGATCGTTTATATTTAGCGATTTACTTACTGTTTACCCTTAATAAATACAATGTCCATAATGCAAGGCCGTAGGATTTATTACGTAAATCTATTATTCTTGTAGTTAATTCTTCCACGCTATTATATTTGCTCAAACAATGTTTTGCGCAACAGTTACGGTTTTCTATTGACTGAGATGATCCGTCTCCCAACCATATTGCGATCATTTGGTTCCAATACGTAAAATGTTAACATGCACCAAGGACATCTCAATTATACGTCTCACGATTGCACCTTCAGCAACATATCAACTTCAGTGGCACTACTACCCTTTATCGATGGGGTACACTGCTGCCTTATAGTTTTGTTTATTTGTATCTAAAACTCGTGTTGCTCCACTTAAAATCCTATCGCTTCTAATTTTTCAGCGCACCTTCTAGCTATTTGAATTAAAAACTACGTAAGCATCCTGAATGGTCGCCTAGTGTGTTGGCTTATTTCGCCTTGGTGTAACTCGACAAAAATTTTAGACTAAATTAAAACACTTTCTTGCAAATGTACAGCTTGCCAATCAACTCTTCTTTGTTCAATAAGATACTCGAACCCTTTAGAAGAAATATATTGCTTTCAGGGATAATATCCTACATTCTATAGAACTTTACCACATAATCTGTTGAATCGCAATTTGTTGTGATGTGACCCACTTTTTTAATAAAATTTCATTGACCTTAATCGAGTTGAGCTCTTTCCACTGGTCAGTCCTATAAAATATCCTAATTGAAACCCCCTAACTGCTAATTCCCGCTAAATTTTTATCACATATTTCATCTTGGTCTTAAGCTATTTGTATGGTTTCTTGCATTTTCATTTAGGTTTAAATGTCGCTATATTTAATAGATTAACAATAATTGCAAATTTGAACTCGCTATTTATCACTATACTTAAACAATGTCGTTTGCAGAAGGAATAAAGGATTTAAAATTGGATCATCCTTGTAACCACATAGAATGTTTATTTCCATACATTAACAACAGCCCTAATCCAGTTGTGGTAGACTCAAGCATTCATCCTTGAGATATTCTCAGAAATATATCTCGCTTCTTAACCCTCGCAGGATTTTTTCTGATCTGTCACTTTAGATTATTTAATAATAATATAATGTTTAATCAAATGCCACCTTCCGCACAGTATGACTCGGACTACAGTAATTCGATACATTTACATAAATTCACTTAAGTACTTAATCCTTTAAAGTTTATTGAAACATAAGCTATTAAGTATACCTTAGTTTTATATAAAAATATTATAGTTGACAAAATACAGTTTTTATTTAATTTGTTTTCAACTTTTCGGTTTTCAATTTAATCGAATAACTTTAATTACGTACAATATGTTTCCTAAATCTACTCCAACCCCAGACAATACAACAAAATACCCTATTGAGACGGCAAACCGGTAACACATGCTTACAACGTTACTACTATTAGGTTACGCTCCTGTTTGTTTTTAATCTACTCATACCACATAAGTTTGTAATTAAATGGTAATTCGGGTACACAAGGAAGCACACGGCGAGTTAATTGATGCCAACCGGTGTTGGATTATATCAATAATGTCTCGAAATTGTGAATCCGAGGGCTATCCAGAAAGTCTATTACGTTTTCGTCTATAACCCTGTAGGGTGACTATGTTTAAAAATAATATTTCGGGGTCGCTTTCAAATGTATATAATTAATTTTTTTTCTTGTACTGAGTTTTATTTACAACAAAACGTAATCGACTTTCTGGATAGCCCTCGTATATCCCGGATAATTTCTGCTATACTTACGATACTTTATTATTCGGCAGTATAAACGAGACATTACCTCTACAATAGAAAAATCTTACTATTGCAACCGCGGTATTAAAATACAATCAAGACAAATCTTGGACTTCTAAAGCTTATTGTACTCATTATTCTATTGCCTTAAGAAGTCTGTTAAATGGTAAGATCACTAAAATACTGGTTGAGAGTCGGTTAAATGGTAAGATCACTATATACTGGTTGAGATTCCTATAGTTTCACGTAAGTAGATGCAACAGACGACCGATTGTTACTTTTGCTCCATCCAAACCTTGTAACTTCCTGGAAAAAATAAGAAGGATGCTATTTAATCCAGTTTACCTTCTATAGCTCGTCTGATACTTCCCTTGGAAACTTTTATCGTATCTAGATGTCCAAGAATTTTAGACATAGAAAGAGCAACTACGTCAGAACTATCAGATATTGATTAGAAATTTTTACTGCTCCAAGAAGACTCGCATCAATTATTAACTGAAGCAAAATTATGTGATATGATTTGAGATTCAAATTTATCAAAAGCCCAAGTAGAGATGCTAGGATGACTTTTATAACGACAAACATTGTGTTAGCACCAAATACGCATATTTGGGAATATCATAATCGCTAGAAGGAATTATGATTGTATTTCTCAGATACAGATGGCCTTTTCTTTTGCAGTAATGTGGACAACTAATGCTTGAATTGGACTACATAATGCCAAGGAATGGCGTCCTTTTATGAATTCTTCCAAACTGAGCTTGAAAGCTGTTCTTCTACAAATTCAAAGCATTTGCCCATCGGTTCTTGTTGAATATACTATTCATATGAAAGAGTCATTTGAAAGCATTGCACACCTTATTGACAAAATTAATGATATAAAGTATAAGTGGCACATGAGTGCTGACTTAAAGGTTGTCGCAATTCCGCGTGGTTTACAACTTCAATACAAGAAGCGTTATTGCTCCATGTGCGAATAAGGCAATTGATCACGAAATTTCTCAGTATACTTTTAAGCAATGGCAACCACGTGAACAACTTATTCTTAGGGAAGGAAGCATAAGCAACGCACCACTAGCTAAGCGTAACAAAACTTTCCTACTTCCATGGCATATGGTACTGGGTTTAAAGAAAAACTTAGTCAAAGGCATGAACAAAGAAGTGAGTGGATTTCAGTATTTCAAAAAAAAATGGCTTATTAGAAATTAAATAAGGCCCAAAAGTTAACAAATTAATGCGAGATGCTGAATTTGAAACACCCTAACGGTATTGGGAGCCTGTTCCTTGGAATGATTTTTAAAGAGGTAGCTCAAAACTTTTTGGGAAACAAAAAATTTTTAAAACTATAGAGAGCATTATCTACGCTCTTCTTAGAGTTAACAAGGATTACATCCTAACAAGAGTCTTACCATACACTTTTTGCATTTGCAGTTAGAATTTTTCCTCCGAACTTTGTTCACGTAAGTAATGAACACTGAAAAAGGTTTGATTAAGACATGATTTAAGGAACAGTTGAGATAAATTAAAAGGATATACCTATAAAACAACAAAAAGTAATACACGATATTTGTGGGCGAGACCCATGCACTTCACACAGCCAACAACGGGAAGAAAGCTTATTATTTAGTCTTAAGCTTGTTTTACATTAACCTTTTTTTTTTGGTCTAAAACGAGTCTAGAAATAAGTCAGGAGAAAAAATTGCCTGCTACGAAACAGCTAATTGCATTAACGTTTCACTCTACTTTTAGCCTAAAAAACATACGCCTGGACCTATCCTTGCAAGCAAATTTTATGGCTAGACATGCGCATATGTGGTATATTTCAGTATTACATTGATAGAGTACAAAAACATAACCTAATTTGACATTAGCATATTCGTTTTTTAAAAGTTTCTAAATCTCTTTTTTAAATCATTTTATATAAATGAACACATTCCCACTTGAAGATTATGTCTTCGCCGTAGCCAATCCTGACTCTAAATCCGTTTTGGTACCAGTTAAAGAAAGTAAATTTTTTTAATGCGCCAAAGATTTTTAATTTTTCCAATTTTGAATAATTTGTTTTGGTCAACAAACTCATTATGCATGAAATAATTACTGAAGTACCTTTATTAAATTTGCTAGTCTCACCTAACCTGTTGAACAAAGAAATCTGAATTTTTTCACGGAAGTTGGCAATAGCAACTGTGCGAAATGCAGTGTTACTCTATTCGCGAAAATCTGTGGTAAAAAAGGTTGCTTCAAAAATTGCTGAAAATAGACTAGCCTGATTTGGACCAAAAAAAGGCTAATGTAAAACAAGCCTTAGAGCCCTTATTTATTTTAATATATTTTAGGGTCAATCAGTGAGGATTAATAGGAACGCTTCGGAATATATTACCATTCTCTAGAAGGTAAAAATGATTACATCTAAGAAACTAAAGTCAAAGAAGTAGGTAAAATAAATTATATAAACGTTGTGCATGTAGGGCACATGTCCGATAGTCGAATTGTAGTTCCTTTACAAGTATTTCAATTATTTCTTTTAGGTACGATTCTAAGTCAAGTAGTTATCCATGCTAATGTAGAAATTAATAGAAAAACTAAAAACTACAAAATCATAATACAAACTGAATCGGAAATAGGTCTAATGGAATCTAAATTGTTCTTTGGACCCTGTATATGAGCTGCTACTTTCAAAGTTAATCACTTATGTTCAAAAGTTCCGATGCACGTTAGAGAGCCACAATTAGCAAAACAAAAGTCAATTTTATAATAGGTTGTCTAAAATTTGGTAGTACAACGTAAAATAAAGGGAAAGTACACCCAGTAATTGAACAAATATTGAAAATTTTTGAGCTTATCAAATTTTGTAAGTTACAAACCTGGCTCGTGCATTGCAATAGATGAACTGTTGACAGAGTGCGTCCTAAAATTAATATATCTTTGCGATGTTTTAACAAAATATCTGATAAATGCAAGTCCCCATTTAGATATAGCGATGCATACAAATGGCGAAAACATAACAGATCATTTTGTTAAACTTCTATCGGTTCCTATTTATGGCACTAATCGTAATGTAACCACGGATAATTACCTATAGTCACCTATTACCGCAAAGAGTAGAGGGAGGAGATAAATCGACGTATAATAAAATTGAATCAAAACATGTTACAGTTGTTAGTTCTACAAATAGCCACGTAAAGTCGCACGTGATGTTAGCGAGGCTAGAAATTGCGATTTACACATGATTTGTAAAATTTACAAATAGTGGTACTTTATTTGTGTCATTTATTTCATTAACTGCTTTATCCATATTTAGTTGTAATTATCATTGCTTGTTTGATGCATGTGAAGTAATTAAAGTATTTGAAGATCTTTATAGTATTTTATCAAAAACGTTAAGAATAAATAACATTTTGTTTTTTTTTTGGTTCATAGCTACATACCCTTTACTTTAGTACAAAAACAGTATTTGAGATTCAACTGTAATCTGCTAATAGATTATGTACATTATAGTCCAAGGACTACATACAATAAAAAATTTTCACAAGTATTAAATACTTTATAAAATCTATATCTAATTATTATTGTGAAATATTAGATAATTACATAAATATATATTACATTGTGTTCCAAATATGATGATATATTATAATAAAATAACTATTTCATTTAGACAAATTTTCATAATTCAAATTAATCTTACAGCAAACATTTAAAATTTAGCCTCACAAGAGATACTAACAGCCCTAGCGGTCAATTTTATAACTAGCATCTCTAACGCAAATTGGCTTCATTTTTTTCAGTTATTGCATATGTCGATTTATTTCCTCCTGTTTACCCTCCATGCCTATTACAATTGGTTTATATGAGTGCATTTTGTAGATGAGCTAATCATGTCTAAAGCATGGCAAAAGTTGTAACGGTTAGAAAAAATAGGTCTCATGGCCTGTAAGGAGTAACAATAAATAAATAAGCGACAATCGGAAAACTACTGTTTGCTTATAGCAGTAACACCACCTTAGTTTCTTTCAAACCAAGAAGTAATAAAATAGTTACTGACATCAAGGATGCGTAAAAGTAAAATTATCAGTTCTGTTATCAAAAGACCTATAAATGTATAGAAACAATTACAAGATAGTTTGCTTATGGCTTATTGATGATAATATTTCAATTACTTCAGGAATTAAGCGCAGACATTCTTAAGATATATTAAAAAACGAAAAGATATTTCAAATTTTAATAATACTTTCTTTTTCTTTTTACCGTGAAATATGATTTGAACGTTTCGGGTTACGAACCCTACTTCAGCGAAATTGAAAATTATATAATTCTAACAATTTTAAGTTAAAACATATGTTGTAGTAGTAAAGTATGAAATCTATAAATAATATATTTCCATATACTATTAATAAGCTAAACCATATATTATTTATAGATTTCATACTTTATTACTACAACATATCATGCCTTAACTTAAAATTGTTAGAATAATATAATTTTCAATTTCACTGAAGAAGGGTTCATAACCCGAAACGTTCAAATCATATTTCACCGTAAAAAGAAAAGAAAGTATTATTAAAATTTGAAATATCCATTCATTTTTTAATATATCCTAAGAATTTCTGACCTTAATTCCTGAAGTAATTGAAATACTATCAATACACCTCAAAGAATTCACATCTATAATTCGACTAGAGGCGTAATCAATAGCTTTGACCAAATTTGCTGAAAAATTTGCACCAACCTTAAAGTTAATGGGTGGCAGGTATGCATGTTTTACAACATGCTTAACATATCTAGCTTCAATTCGTACGCGGTTTACTCTCGTAATGTTATTCCCAAGTTGGAAAATCATATATATATATATATATATAGATATATATATATATATATATATATATATATATATATATATATATATAT
>JAHWXV010573440.1:0-12503 GCA_024586415.1 Phrixothrix hirtus | reverse complement strand
CTTGTACTAACGAGTTAATTTTAGATTAATTATTAAATATGACGAAAACAATTCTCATGGCGTTTTGCGTCATTAACTAACCTAATTAAAAAAAGTAATACAAATATACATGAACATTCCGGGTGTTAACATAAAGTACTAAATAAAGTGTTCGGAAAAATTAAATCATTTTAACGTGTAACTAAATTATACTGTACAAAAGCGCCTTTTAAGTGAAAAAATAATTAATTATAACTAACAGTAAGGAGATTTGGTGTCAATTTCAGGTACACGTTATAAGTCAGCTCATTATTTACATGTTTATTGTTAGTACCTCTGTCAATTTACAAATATCTATACAGTGTAAGAGCGTAATCACGCGTTATGGGCAGGTAAAACACTTTGCCATTGACTAAACGAATATAGCAATCAATAGTGACATAAACAATACACAATTTATAATTAGGTTAAATAACATACCTTAAAACTAAGGATTCTTTTTGTCTGTTAGGATCTGTTCGCAACGTTTCATATCACATTTAAGGATAACGGGGATTATTATCGGGAATAATAGAAAAGTAAGGTGTAACTATGAATATTATTCCTAATAAAAGCCACTAAATGTTCACGCAGAAACTAATTCAATAATATTTGCATTAATTAAATTTGCTTTCTTTAAGTACCACAAAAACCGTCGCATAAGAAAATATTATTTGAACTTAATTAAATCTCTACGAGCTCACGCAAGCATTTCCAAGAAGTATTTAGTTAGTCAATCAAGCAAATTCTAGCAAAATGGAGTATCTACTGTCAGATTGAATCCTGACCGTTGCTAAATTCATCTGTTAGTAAATAGATAATAAATGGGTACCTGGTAGTTTCTAAATAAACCGAAGATAACCTCTTCTAAAATAGTGTTGTGTATTTCCAAGTAAAAAGGAAACCAGACAGCCTTTAGTGCCACCGTGTTGGTTTCGATCAATTCCCAAATAAGATCAGGACCATGAACATTTATATCACATTAACTTAGATAGAGAACACATCTGTGTATTATTTTTTATTTAAAACAACAATCTACGAGAAGGTTGAAGATAAAATATACTTCAGTGTTTTCAACCTTAAAGAAATTTTGTAACCTAAGGTTACCATATCGTAACCTAAATACGAGGCAGTTACAAAAAGTAACTCTTTTTGAATCTTATTTGTGTCAAGATATGACAAGGCTACGTAGCCTAATAAATATTAATTCAGTTTTGAATTACCAAACATTGTTTTAGACCAGTAATTTTTGTTGGTGCGTTTATAGATAATTTATTTCTGCGCTTTTCTAAATCAATTCAAAGCCAAAATTTGTTGTTTTTTTATTATTCTTAACGTTTAATTTAATGACGTATTAAACATTGAAGTAGAATAACTAGACCTATGTTAGTTTTAAATAACTGTGAGTGTGGGACTGGATTATGTACTTTACTCAAATGAAGAACTAATTAAGTTGTGTTTATTATCAAAAACAGTAGATTGTAATTTGTAATTGAACAAAATATTTTTATTCTAAAAGAGTGAGACTGTTTCCATCTTAAAAACTATTAGACGTTTCATACTAAGAAATGTTATCAGCGTATGCGATCTCTACAGTATTTTGTTCAAGCGCAATGTCACTATAGCGATGCAAAGACCAAGGCTTTATACAATCACCTTTACATAAACTACTGCGTAATTTGAGTACTTTTCTGAAAACGTGAGACTAAATTTTCCAAAAATTCAATTTTGAATAAAGTATTGCATTTTTGCTGCTATCTTTAGCGTTTGATTATACTCTACTTATAAACCCTGTATAAACATGCACCAAATCACACTTAACAATTCTTCATTTTTCGTTTCTTAGATTAATTTATGGTTATAACAGCTATAAAAAATTATATCAACAATTAATTAAGTGAAAAATGCCACGGAAATTTACCTAGAAATAATTTATGAATTAATCAAATTTAATAACTAAACGTAATAAATAATAATTACTCAAATAGAACACCTGCTTACATAGTATCTTATTAACTATATTATTTTAAACGCCGCCTATTAAATTCAAATTTTTAATGCATAATTACAGGTTTCAGTACAAAAGCAGTAATAAATTTTGAATTAGTTATTAAATAAAATTAACTGAGAAGATTATAATAACAACATTATACATACATATGTAAATGGAAAATGTAATAACTTTTATCAGTTACTTCATAACGTCTATTCAATTATTCCTAATCATTTATTTTATGAAAGACAAGTTAATATCAAATGTATATAGGGATGTAGTGTTAATTAGCCTAACAAGCAACGATTTTTTGAGCTTTGTACGTTTATATCATTTGTATGCCAATTTTTATTATTTAGAACACTGAGAACAATTAAAAATAATACAGGGTGTCCGTAAACTTTTTACCAATTTTTCAGCATTAATACTGTGACAATTGTGCTTGGACGCGGGTAAAATATTCAAGAGCTCATTAAAACATCAAGAAAAATATATACTGACATTAAATATTATAAGGTTTTGTTATTTATAAAAATTCTACATTTATTTACCAAACCAATACTTTCAGTATAATTATACTCTTCATCGGAGTGAAAACGGTTTCAAATATATCCGAAACTAAGTTATTTAAAAAAGTAAAATTTTCGTTAAATCTAATAATTGCATATTGCCTCAATTTAGGAGTTAATAAACAGTTCCTAATAATTTTCTATCGCTAGTTATATTTAAATTGTTTATTAGTTTACACTAAATAGAGCACGGTAAAAATGCCAGAACTACAATTGTAAAAGGTGGTTGCCAAGTGTTGAATTTGAGTGATGGCAGGCTAAATTACTTTAAATTTGTCAATCCATTAGAAATCTGTGAATGAGTAAAATCCAAGATCACTAGGTGGCGTTAAGTATGAAAGATATACAGAGCGGAGTGTAAGCAATTTATTTATTTCAAGCCCATTTAGCGCTTATACTCTACTCTGAATTTCATTTACACTTAATGCTACTTAGTGGTCATAAACCCCTCACTCACAGTTTTCTAATACATTAACAAATTCAACACTTAGTAGCCACCCCTTACTGTTTTAGTGCTGCCCTTTTTAATGTTGTTTACTCAGTATAAATAATTAAACAATTTAAATACAACTCTCTTTCATAATTAAACCGCTTTTATCCTTAAAATATCGGTTTGTTGCCCCCAACATATCAAGATACAAGTAATGTTCACGAATAATGCAAATTGCACCATGGATATTTTGTTTCAAGTCCACGATGCCCTTTACTGTAGAACTATGTATGTCTTTCATATAGTCCTACAAGAAGAAATTTAAAACGGTTATGTCTGGTGAATGAGGTGCTCACGAAGTTGTACCATCACTCCCGTGGGTCGGGAAATATTTAATTCAAGAACTTACGTACAAGTACTCCTACTGAAAGATGTTAGATGACTGAAGAATTTGCATCTGCGACGATACAAATTCGATCATGAGACCTAGATATGTTCTCGTCACGATGTTTAATCTGGGAAGCACTTTAGTAATACACTCGCCGAGTACATTTTTTGGTAAATGATTAGTTATTCACACTTTAAATCTGCCAGATCAAATATCGTTACGAAAACTGTACATGATGATTTGTTCTACAAAGGAAAATAGAATTTGAATATTTTCATTAGAGCTGTCCTAGTTCCCTAGTTTCATAAGAGATTTTAGATCCCCAAATTTATGCACTGTATTTATTAAGCTTCCCAGAGATGTTGAAGGTAATTTTGTCAAAAAAATAAATAGCATGGCTTATCATTTGGTTTAATTTCGTATAGAATTTGTACTTTATAAATAAAAAATCGAACATTTTTGTGTAGAACCTTGTTACCGTTGAGCTCTGGAACAATGTCTAAACGAATCGTGCATGCCATCAATGGTTTCATCTGATGTCATTTACCAACAACTTATTTCTTTATCCAACACTGATCCAGTCGCCATAAACATCTTATGTCACCAACGAATAGCCTGGAGGTTTTCCAAACTTTGTTCTGCAGTTTCGAGTTTCAATTCAATATAAGCTGTGTTTTAAGCCGTGAGGAAGGGGTTTCAGTAAATATCACTTAGAACATATTTTGAAGTATCTGAAACAGAAAAACTGTAAAAGACTTTACGGGCACCCAATATAAAAGTATTACAAAATGCATTTAAAAATTGTGAATACGTCAATATATTGATGACGAGATCCAGTAGGCATTTTTTATTGGAACCTTACATTTTTTGACTTAAGTCGTGGTGCAAATCCTTATATTATTAATTATGGGGTAATTATTCCTTTGCATCGGTAGAGTACCAATTAATCACTATAAACGACATAATAAAAGGCAAACCAAAGCATCACAATTCCTTGCCTATATATTGTTGTGAAAACTTATGGGGGATGTTGATTTGATTAATTCGCTGATTGCATATTACAGAATTCATACATATCGAAATATTACCACAAACTACTTTGTCACTTCGTCGATATAACTGTGGTGAACTCTTCATTACTGCACCGTAGAGATTGTGAGTCTCCAGGTACCAAAAAAGAACATCACAAATTTTCAAGAATTCGAATTAATTTTGTTGAAGTTCTTCTTCTTGAAGGAAAACCTAAGAAGCTACTGAAAGTAGCCGATCTGCTGCTAGTTCTATTGATTTGGAATTTTCAAAGAAAGAGAAGGCCCTGCCACCAAAAGCACGTTTCAGACAAATAGCCGTTTCGACACTATCCTAATGTTCAAAATGTCAATTGGCAGAGTGCCCTAGTATTTTGCTGTAGCAAGTATAAAGTCCATCTTTGTATCAAAAAAAATAAAAATTCATCGAATTTCATACATTATAATTAGAAGTAAGGTATGTATACTACCTTTAATTATTTGTAAATAATTCAATTTTTAATATCCCTTTAATAAAAAATAGATTATACAGGGTGTTTACTAACTATGCGGCAAAATTTCATAGGGTAATGCCATGGGTAATTTTAGCACTAATTTGTTCTTTAATGATTTTCGAAAAGCCGCTTTGTTACCGAAGTGCAGGGTGATAAATATGGCTCGACAAAAACAATAATGACATTTTTAAAAATACCTACCGAGTACAAACCATGCATTTTGTATGTTGATTTTTGCGTCTTGATCGTGACTTGTAATTTTCTCTTTTAAAATTGTGAAAGTAGATTGTGTGTTGTATGTATCTTCTATCTTTGATAATCATACTTTTGCTACTGAAGTTCTCTGTCATGAATCGCTATACAAACGGAGAGATCATGGACATGCGTTTCACGTATGGAATTGCCAAAGGGAATTCGTTACAGGCTAGGCGATTGTACACAGAATGATTTTCCAATCGCAATGTTTTGATAGGAAAAATCAACGTTTTTATAAAGCAGGCACATATAAACAAAATGAAGGAGGGGAACGCCAATAACGCTAACAACGATGGAATTTGAAGAAAATGTGCTGAATATTGTACAGGAAGATCTGAATACTTCTGCAACGAAAATTGCAAATGCTGTCGGAGTAAGTAATAGGACTTTGTGGAAAATTTTGAAGCGGCATTTATTTCTGCTCATTATGTCAATGATTTTTGCAAGCATTGATTCAAATCCCTCAACTACTGTCGCTGATTTTCCTTATCGATTAATCAAACGTCTCAAGAAACACAATTAGGTATTTCCACAATAAACATGTATGGGTTGAAACCACGTGAGGTACTTGAAGATGATTTTCAGTAACTTTCCATTGAACCTTTAGGTTGGAATTGTGAATGATTAGTTAATTGGGCCAGTATTTCTGCCAGAAAGAGTTATCGTGAAGTGTATCGAATTTTTTGAGACAAACGCTACTTGAGCTTTTAGAGGATATACCCTGGCAACGAGAAATGAAATGTGGTATATGCACAATGGTACACCAGCGCATTAGTGTGGTTGCTCGTGAGCTTTTACACGCAACATATCAAAATCACTGGATTTTTCGATGCAGACTTCATTTAAGGCCTGCTCGGATTTAAATTCTTTGGTTTTTTCTGGCGGGGCCATCTTATTATTGATTTACGCAACTTCAATGGCAATGAAAAATATTTGAGAAATCGATTTTTGTTGGGTGTAATGCTATAAGAAACAACCCTGGTGTTTTTGAAAGTGCTCAGCAGTCGATGAGAAGAAGATTGGATTAATGCATCCTAACTGGCGGTAGCCATTTTCGGCAGTAGATTAAGAAGCTTTACATTTATAGCCCTGTATCTTCGAAACAAATGATTTGCGAAAATCATTAAAGAGCAAAGTATTCCTAAAATAACTCAAGGAATTGCACCATAATTTTTACCACATGTAGTAGATAGAAAATACATATAATGTGCAATCTATTTTGACATGTTTAAAGACAGAAAATGACGTCACGATCAAGACAACAAAAAGGTATAAAACTTATGGTTTGTTCTCGATAGGTCAAGTGTAGTACGCCATATTTTATTTGAGTATTTTTAAATTTATCATTATTTTTGTCGAAGCACTTTTGATCGCCTGCACTTTTGAAACAAATCAGTTTACCGAAAATCATTAAAGAACAAAATATTCTTAAAATAACCCAATAAATTACCCCAAGAATTTTGCCCTGTATAAGACAAACACTAGCAAATAAGTAAAAGTCTATTGAATTTTTTAGGTCGAAATAAAGAAAACCAATTCAAAATTTTTTTTTAAATTTAGAACTCATATCCAAGGGTATAGGGTTAAATTACTCATAAGTAATTGACTGGAGTGATTACATCTAATTTTTACACGACATACGAGGACGAATTGATGAACTGTAAAAGGTATTAAAACAAAAATGTTCTTTTGTTTTTCAACTTTATACATTGGCTTAAAGCACTCAGTATTTGCTTTAAAAATTAGCTTCAATTTCTGTTATAACTTCGGTATCCGTTTTGAATGGAAAACAATGAGAGAAGATATTTATTTGAATAACGGAACATCACATTAAATAAAAAAAAAGGATAAATGGAAAACTTTAACAAACAAACCCAACGAAATACAGTTGTTTTTAGTTTAAAAATTGGGTTTAATAACGAGTATTGCCTCCACGGCTTTGGATAACTGCTTTCA
Organism: Phrixothrix hirtus; assembly: GCA_024586415.1. Classification (NCBI taxonomy): domain Eukaryota; kingdom Metazoa; phylum Arthropoda; class Insecta; order Coleoptera; family Phengodidae; genus Phrixothrix; species Phrixothrix hirtus. The sequence goes on along the minus strand of JAHWXV010573440.1, from coordinate 5,372 downwards.
TATGTCGAAGTATGCTCTTAATACGTTTTTGAATTGTTTCTTGTGGGATTTGTTCCCATTCATTTAACGCTATTCTTAACTCTTGTATGGTTTCCGGAACAGGAATCCTGCTCCTCATATTCCGTCCTAAGGCATAAATTCTGGGTTGGATTTAGGTCAGGGTTTTTAGCTAGCCATTGTAGATGAGGAATTTCAACAGCGTGCAGATAACGAGTCACAAATTTGAGCCGTATGTGGGCGCGCATTATCGTAGATAAACACAAATGTTTCCCCAACAAACGAGGCATATGGAACAACATGATTTTGTATATATCTGCTGTCAGGGAACTCCGTTCGATATAAATTAGTGAAAAGAAATTCCTGCCCCAAAAGGCGTCCTTGGCGCAATACACACACGTTTACATCAAACAGGACTTCTTATACTACACCTTCCAACAAACTGTTGAGGTGATACAGGTGAAAACTGTCGAGATAACAAATTTGGTTTTATAGTGGGGATGAAAGAATACCGCTACCGCATGCCGGTCTGCGTGTCGTAAAATACCGACTAACTTACCATTTTGACATTGTTCTTCCATCTCTTCTCATGTCAATTCAATTTAGTCCTGTCGTAAGGGCGAAAGATTACTACTATCACAGGTCGGTCTTCGCGTTGTAAAAGCCGACTAACTTACCACTCTTCTATCTCTGCTTATGTCTATGTAATTTGGACCTTCATGTGGGGTCTTTCAAATACTACAACCACAAATCGGTCTGCGTATTGTAAAAGTCGATTAACTTGCCACTAATAGATTTTTCTCCATCTTCGCATCATTACCGTTCTCAGGCTTTCATATGAAAATTGCTTCTTCTTCTTCTCTCTTCGATATTCTTCTTTTCTCCGAATACTTTTGAAACACCCAGCATCTCATCTTTAGTCTATTTAGATTTCTTTCAATTTACACTTTTCATTACTACATTTCTCTTATCTTGAGATGTTAACTTCTGAACATCTTATCGGTTGGAATATCGTATTACTTTCTCCACATTTTCTTTGTCTCCTTACACAATGAAGTTGGCGAGTATTTGGATTTGCTTCTGGTCCTGAATTTATTTCGTTTCATTCTCTGATCTTTATTGCCATTAGGTTAATTTGTCTTTCCTCGTTCTTTTCTTTTTTTTGTATTTGACTTGGAGACGTCCAATAAGTTATTTAATTTTTCTTGAGGTAGGCTTTTGCAAGTTGTAACTAATTATTCAGAATTAAACGACCTGTATTTTGTTTAGATAGTTCCACATTCTGATTCGAAGCTTTTATACTTTGTTTCTGTTTGAATCTTATCAGTATTACTTTAGATAATTTTACTTGAACGGTTTCATCGTTTCAATTTGTTGCTACTTGTTACTTCCAGTAACTTCGACTTAATATTTTATTTAGATTTTTCTCTAGATTATATTTTGGTTTTGTTTGTTTTGTGACCGAGACTTCGTGAAGCGGAAATTCCCTTGGCCCTCTTGGACTAAAACTATTATATAGTCATTTCATCATGCCTACTAGAATTTTTCCGAATTTGATAGGGATTTTTAACGTGCCAAACATCACATTAATACGGGACCTTGGATTTTACTTCCTTATCCGAGAAGGCATGTCTTTTTAAATTTTTCTCCACTGAAAAATTTACCGACCTTGATTGGATTTGAACCTGCGTCCCTTGGGTGTAGAGGTAAACATGCTAACCACTAGATGAGTCGGGGCCGACATATTTTGGTCTTACTAAACTTATGTTTTCCTAGTTTAATCAAACGTAGGATGTTGTGGTGATCATTTTCTTTCCTTAGCGTTATTGCGTGCATTATTTTCTCGATATCGTAGTATTAATTAATCCGCTAGCTAGGTTTTGAATATTCTTAGTTTGGTCCTGAAAAGCGTTGCGGTCGGCTTGAGTTGGGTTGAACTCTCTCTAAACTTTTTGATCAATCGTCCAGTTTTGATGTTCGTATGTAAACCGTAATATAGCAGTTTTATGAGCTGGCGTCAATTTGGAACATCCTGCCTGTTTATGAGATGTTAATCGATTTTATTTTAGCACTCCTGTTTGACCTTGAATTTCCATTCCTCGACTTTCCAATAGTCGAATAGCAAGAACGTTTGATGACTACTCACAATGTTAGAAATTGTTCATCATGCATATGTAAAGTCCGCTTTCTACCTAAGCCCTATCTTCTTGTATACTCACTAGTCTGACGTTACCTTCTAGGCGAGTCATAAACGGCACTTTTGGGAACATTCGACAAATTTGCAACCCATCGTATATTGCGACCATTTTCATTTAATCCCACAACTTTTTCAATATCTTCTGTTATCATTTTAATGAAAATCGTACAAAAGAAAAACAAGAATTCCGATTTTATCAAAACATTTCAAATACATGCAAAAATAGTGCCCAAGGGGAAGGAAATGCCACTTAGTATTATAAGCTACAAAACAGACAATTTTGTCCAAAGCACACTATTTTCATTTAAAACATGATATTTAATAAGCGAAAGTAAATTAATGCGCGTTGCAACGAAGAATATTACATTTTTATAGATGTTCGAATGTTTTTGGCCCCCACGGTAGTCACATTAAGCCAAATTTGGTGAGTAAGGTGCATTTGATATAATTTTGGATTTTTCAGATGGCGCGTTATCCTGATGAAACAAAACTATTTTATTTGCGAAGTATGGCATTTCTTTTTTATTGTAGCATCCTAAAGGTGCATAGCGATGAACAATATTCTCCAGTTATTTTCCACTTTTTTCAGATATGATGAATATTGTACCACGCGCAGCCCAAAACCTAATCGTTAGGACTTGTGCAGTGAATGCTACGATTTTTGTTCCCTTGGAAGTACTAACGCTGCTAATCTGTCTGGTTTCTAACATATAGTGATGCAGCCGCATTTCATCAAGTGTTAATCTATAAAGAACCTCATTTGTTTCCCATTTCGCAGAAAGCCTGTTCATGGCTAATTGTGCATGCAACGTGTAGTCTTTGAATATCGCGAACTTTTTCAGTGTTTTCTTCAATGACTGCAACATTTGGAGAACTAGGAAGGTCTTCTGCGATAGGACGAACACGCTTAAATTTGTTATAGCAATTATAAATCATTCTGATTTTTTCTTATTTTAATAATTTTGTAGATTCTAAGCCTTTAAAGTATTGATGCTTAATTATTACAAGTAATTCGATTTTTGCATCATGCACAAATAGCTTTAACTACTGGCGACAAACAAATACTGATTGACGCATCCAATGCAAGCTCAAAGGTTTCTGTTTTCGAATATTAAAAAAAGTTGGTTTTGCAGCGGCGCCATCTCATGGCTTTTGCACATAATTACAAATTTCCCTTCGAATATATACGAAGATGTTTAATGGAGCCAGTATTCAAATATAGTCAATCGATTATAACTTCACCCGAATCCTTTTAACAATATAAAATTGATTAAATAAAACTGCTTGCCTTAATGGCTTTTAATGTCACGCTTTACCGGTAATTTCGCTTGTTGTAGTTTAGAAATCTAAATACATAGATGCAATAATAAATGTTGAAACAACTTCACCTGCATAAAAATTGAGTTCAACTCGTGTATTTTTTCTCGACAATTCCAAATTTTTCTTTCTGTTTTTTTCCGTTTCTTTAGAACCGTTAATATTTACATACTATATCTCCTTTTACCTCCTAATATTTCGTTTTACCCTTCTAGATCTAGAAAAGTTCAAAGATGCATTTTGAAGTTTTGAAGTTAACTTTTACTTTAACTAACATGAGCTACGAGAAAGCAATTTCGGTAACTTTATTTTACATTTAAATTTCAAAATTAAATCATAAAATACCTATTTCTTTTTAAATGCACTTGACATTTTTACAACAAAAGCTGATAATAAAGCTACAGCCTTTAGATTTTAATTTTAAAAGCAAATAAATTAGGTAACCACAAGTCACAACAAGGTTTTCAAAAATCTTTACAGGTAACAATAATTTAGCTTAACTTGCAATTTCACCGACAAACAAGCCGCCCTTCGAAACGAAAAGAACGAAAAGTCAAAATATATATCAAATACTTTTGGGTGGGCATCTTTTTACCAGTAAAAGCTTTCAGTAAAACTTTTACGTTTAAACTGTCCAGAACACAAGATTCTTTTACGTCCAGAATAATGGGTTAGGTATTTCAAATAAAGGTACAAAATTTAGCGGCACCTTTTAACGCATGTGAATGTTAAGAAGATTAGTTCGCTTTGACAGTTTGTGGTAAACAAGGTTAAGTAATTGTAAGGTGTGCGGTGTAAACATATATCATTGCATTGTACGTCAGGTAAGAAAATACAAAACGAACAAGAAAGAGCGTACTAAAAGAAGTTTTCGATTGAAAGGGAAATAAATCTAATTATAGATGTTCTTGTACCTTTTCTGGAGCAAGCAAATAAAGCCGTTATTCTTTTTATCATTGCTCCATACAAGTTCAATAATTAAGATATACTATTAGACGAACATTTTCTTGTTCTGAATAATGTCATATCAAATTATTTTGTATATGACTAAATTTTAATGATTTTATTTTTTCCCTTCTCGCCACACGTCTTTAGGAACGTAACAAAATTTTAATTTTTATTTATTTATGTATCGATTTTTATCGATTTTTATCGATGACGTCAATATAATTGACGTGTTAAACTAAAAAGAAGTCTTTATAGATAACAACGCGTTTATTAAAAAAACAAAGAGGTATTGATAAATATCAGTCTCAAAACTTCCCCGAATGTGTTGTTTGACAAATGGTTCCTCCATTTTGGCGACAAAAGATTTGACCGATTTCATATTATAAATTTTTAAAGAAAACGCCAGAAAAATCCCAATTTTGATAAAATTGAGTATCGAGTTGTGTTGACCGGCAAAGAAATTTATGCAGATATAGTGGATATGTTGAGGCATCCGTCATACATGACCATACGAAATTAGGTTGCCGCATATAACAAAGGACGAACGGCATCAACAATGAACATCGCGTTATGAAGTTGTGGATATCGTGCATGGCATGATTTTTAAGGATCGAATAATTGGGCTTGAACATACCTACATCATGATTAGGGTATGAGGAAATTATCTGAAAAATGAAGGATTTGAACAGTGGCGGCTCGTGAGTTCTGAAAGAGGGTGGGCACAAGTAAAAGTTTACCTACTTTTTGTACATAAAATCCATTCTCCTATTTTTCAAGCCGGAAAAGACGTCAATGACTTTGTTGTCAAAATCCGGGATAGACTGGACGTACTTCTTTTCTATTGATAGGACTGCCAATGCGTTCAGCCGATCTTCTGACATTGTGCTTCTCAGAAAAGTTTTAATGCGTTTCA
>JAHWXV010573424.1:0-15496 GCA_024586415.1 Phrixothrix hirtus | reverse complement strand
TAGGAAAGATATTCTAGAACCAATTGGAATAGAATATCTAAGAATATTACATAAAATAATGATGTAATGCTATGACTCATTGCTGACCTAATTGAATTGACAGACATAAATTACTGCAATGAGTCAGTTGCGGATTACATCATCTATTTTATTACAAAGAAAACATTCTAAATGATTCTAGAAATTTCCATTTCTAATTTTTGTTACAATACATGTACACCAGTGGAAGTAATATTAATTCGCATTACAGATATCATTACTATTTACTATATTAACTATTATATTCAACATATTCGATTACAGTGGAAATGCTGAGCTATTTTGAGAAAATATAATAGGAATCTCGAATCACCAGTTGAAATAAATGGTTTCTTGCCGTAACACGTAATAACGCCTGTTTATACAAGTGGTTAGGCAGTTTGTCAAAGAGCAAGGGCCGGCCCATTCGCTCTTAATCACGTATTGACAGTTACTGATATTGGTAGATAAATAATTAATTCTGTTTTAAAGTTAAACAATTTGATTTCAAGATATAAATATACAAGCTGACATTTTAAAAAGTTTCAAAGGGACATATTTTTTTACTAAGAGATACAAAAAAATTTCAAAATCGTTTCAATAGTATGCAGGAGAAACTAAAGTGACCCCACAAATATGGCACCACCCTTAGGCCCCAACCGCCAGCCACTGAAACTTTGAAATCTTAAATAGCCGCCCTCCATTTGCGACACATAATTGGAAAGCTCGTAAAAGGTATTTTTATTGATTCCATACAAAGGCACATTTAGATAAAACATTCCTAATTTATTTAACAATAAGGTGATCAGATGTCATTTATGTGATCAATTGATCTAGTAAGTAAGTGACAAAAAACGTTTTCCTTATAACTTGTCATAAAAATAGATGTGTGTAAGTACCATTAGCAGCAAGAAAATCTATAAATAATTTCTTCTTGACTATTAGCTCATTAAGTAAAAGATAAAGTGCCGATTTTGTTATTTTATGGGCGGTAATTAAATAATAGCTGTTTCTTATAAAGAAAACTGTATTTTTGTGAACTTAACCAACCGTTTTCAAAATTATCCAAAAGTCTTTTAGTGTTACTATAAGTCCAATAGTACGTTAGCTGAAAGAGTGAAAAATATTTTCATTTATGGCTCTGAGGACCGATCTGCGTTAAGAACAGCTGCTGTTTTTAATGCCAGACATCAAGAAAACGATGACAGTCATACCTGTGTCGCAAAGTTAGTTAAAACTTTTGAACGAAGAATATCGAATTTAGTCGCCCATATAGAAGTTTTAGGTTAGTTTTGTAACTCCAGCATCTTCCGTTCGAAAATCAGCGACTTCCACAGGAATTTTGCGAGAAATGGTACGGCAAGAATTCTACACCTACAAAATGCAAACTCTTCAAGAACTGGCGGAAAACAACTGCAACCAAAAAATTCAATTTTGTGAAGAGATGATGGAGAACATTGAAAATGATCCTTAATGAAAAGCATTTATTTTGGTAACGAATATATGTTATTTGTTATATAAGGCAGTGAATAAAAACTATTTGTCTGACGAAAATCCTCATCCTTACAGATATACCCAAGTCTCCAAAAACTAACATTTGAGTAGGTATCTTAGGGGATACAATTATTGGTCGTTTGTTTCCTAGAGAAAATCTAAATGGAGATATCTACTTAAAACCGCTACAATATAAGGCGCCCACTCGTAATGTTGTTGCTATTCGGCAATTTATGAATGACAGACTCTGGGACAGAGAATTGGAAGAAGAGATCTCATAGAATAGCCACAACGATCTAAGAATCAATACTCTTGATTTTCTTTATTTGAGGTCATTTAAAGTCAGTTGTGAGCAAAACATAGTTTGATCCAACAAAAGATGTTTGTTGCCGGATAATCATGGAACTCCGTTCAAGTTCCAGGGAAGTGGTTTCAAATGTAAGATATGAATTTGAAAATCGTTTTTTTATTGTTTAAAGAATAACGGTAGACATTTTGAACATTTCATTAGGTAAAAATTTTGCAGTACGTATGTGTAACGTAAGTTCTAAATTAATTATGTTGTTCGAAGTGCTTCTTCGTCATCTACCTACTATATCAAATGGTCATACAAATTACATATTTGATCATTTTATTGTTAAATAGCTTATTGAATATTTTATCCAAATATGACCTCGTATGGTATAAATAAAAATCGTCTTTCAGGATCTTGTAACGGGGTAGTTATTTTACAACCTGTTTTAACTTATTTATCACTGAATGGAGGTCGTCTTTGTAAGATCTTCTATTCATACATTCATTACAGTAAAGGTTTACAAAGTTTCTTTCAAATGCTTCAGTCTTATTTGATAATGGAGGCCAAAATTTGTATCACTACAGACTCAGATATTAAATCTGTTAATAGTCAAGACTGGAGCATTTGAATTTACCTTTATGATACTATAGTCGGTTTGTTCGATCTTGCACTTAATTTAGAAAGAAAAACGACAATAACAAATACCAAATTTAATGAAGATCTTCTTTTTCAAGAATTTGACTGAATGGTGCTAGGATTTATATTTTCTATTATAAATTATAAATTCAAATATTCTTACGGTATAGCCCCTTTTGTCTTACTATTTCCTTAAGGATTTTTTCTCGATTTTGGCCCTCCTTGCAGTGAATTCTTGAATTTTAGGGGGTCACTGGCTGGTTGTAACACAATAATTCGAACAGTAACAGTTCAACTAAAATTGTTCCGATAATATAGTCTAAGAAAAAAACTTACGCACTATACCAACCAATAAATTCTTATAATCGCCCTCAGGTATTCTTCCCTTGGTTATTCAAATGCTTATAAAGCTGAAGACTGTTCCTTAATCAATACGGTACCGTTTTAATTTCAACAACCACATTTTTTCAGCTAGATTTAGGTACGCGTTTCTTCAGTTATTTATTCAATGCAGCTCCTGTTTCCGCAATAAGCAGACGCTAAATTTCGGGAACACCTCTTTTCGTAGAATTCAATCTGGATGATTTAAGGCTATACTTTATTGGCGATGCATACAACATGAGCCTTCTTCGGTATCTTATTTTTGTGTTTTTTCGCTCTTTAAGAATCAGAATATGTATGAATATTCTCCAGAATTTATACGGGTTTGAATTTGCTATTAAATTATTTTAAATTGACATTAAAGCGTCATATAACCGACATCCCGGTCATTTTAAATTTTAAAACAACAAAAACTACAGACTTTTCGAAATTTAACTTTACCTCGCATAGAATTAATATACCATATGTTTTTGTTTTTTTATTGTTAACGTTTTATGTTATTTCAATTAATTCTTACAAATTTTCGACGAGCATACTTCGATGCTTATAGTTTTAAAACTCAAAACTAAAAGAAGAAAAGTCAGTCAACCTGTCCGGATCCCTCCATTTTCGAACAAGCACACTACCTTTGATTTTAAATTATTGAATTCTTTATATACAATTTGATACGAATTAAAAATAAATTACAGGAAGAAATTAAATCAAGCGAAAATAAATTAACAAAAAAATACAAGATGTTACCAATGAGATGGTAACAAACTATGAGGGCGTAACAAGATGTGTGATGAGTAAAGTCAAAATTTTATCCTCATCGCCGTAAATAAAGAAGTCAGCATGCCTAAAAACGAGGCGTGCTCTGAATAATCAACAAAAATCAACACACAGCAGACTCCTTACTTGCCTGCTTCTGGGAATAGCATGGCAAGCACTAGAAGACATATGAAAGCACCCACATACGATGGGAAGACGTCTTGGCTTAATTACCATAAACAATTCGTGGCAGCTGCAACATCAAATGGATGAACCATTGACGAAGAAGTAATTTCCTTCATATTGGCTCTACGTGAGGATGCTTTAGACATTCTACAAACCATGCCGGAAAATCTGCAGAATAACTTCGATTAACTTGTTCCACGATTGTAAATGCGATATGGAGATAAACATCTGCAACAGATCTACTGTGCCCAGCCTAGTACATAAAATTGGAGAGAACCTCCAAGAATTCGAAACTGAAATTTTACGGCAAGCGGAATGAGCATATCGAACGGCTCCAGAAGATTTTATTGAACAAATTTCGTTGCAAACGTTTGTGGGCCGTTTTTGGAATTCAGAAACACAACAAGCACTTACATTAGCACTTTAGCGTGACCTTTCTAGTGTATTAGTTCATACACTGAAATTTGAACAATCCAAACAAGTACCGAAAGCTATGTTCGTGAACGTGCCTCTGATGAAGACAGAGTTGTTGCTGCGAGTTTGGAAAAAACAGTGTTAAGATCAATTAAGACACAAAGGATAACTGGACAAAAACTGCGAAGGCGAAAAATGTGAAAAGCCGGGACCTGTTCAAAAAAAATGCGCAAACTCACGAAGCAGTGCCCCGGTAATACAAATCACCAGAAACATCTTTCCGAAAAAAAGCATCGACATCATGATTTATCAAGACGGCCTTGCCTGAAAAACTGTAAGCACTGCTCTCAGTTACAGTCAAAAGTTGAACAACCTCTTGTCAATTGTACTACTATAATCAATGATGACTGAAAACCAGGTAATATCAAGCAAGATCAAGAAGGAAAACCAGACCTGAAGTTGTTATTAAAGTGGAAAAATAGGCGTCAAATACCAGGTTGGAAGAAAATGGTCCCATTTAGTTCCGTTGTTAAAGCATATTGATTTAAATAGGATTCCTAGCAGATTTGAGACTGCCTTTTGAAGAAAGCCTGGAAAACGGTGATGGAAGCCAAAAACGAATGCAGTTGGTGGTTCCGAAAAACAAAATAGCGGAGGCTTTGAAATAATTACATAATGATCGTTAAGGAGGGTATATGGGCGTAAATAAATCTTGAGAAAATATCCGCAAAAGATTTTATTTGATAAACTGCAGGAATGGTATTAGGTATTGGTGCCGAAAATGTGTAAGATTAGCTTATGGGAACGGTCAAATGGGGAAACGAAAGGCACCGATGAGGCACTATAATATGGAAGGCCATTTGAAAGATTAGCAATTGATATAGCTGGTCTATTTTCGGAAACAGAAGCAGAAAACATATACACCCAAATTGCAATGGATTATTTCAGTAAATCGACCGAAGTATATGCTCTACTAAATCAAGAAAAAATTACAGTGGCCGTACCCTTGGTGAAAGAACTATTTAGCCGTTTGGGAATTTCCTTGGAATTACATTCAGACTAAGGAAGACATATTGAGTCAGCCCTATTTTAAAGTCTCTGTTAGCTGTTGAGAATACGCAACAAATGAATAACTGCTTCTCATCCACAATAATATGGAATGATGGAACGCGTGAATCGAACAATGAGAAAATATTTTTCAAAAGCTGTCTCAGACCATCAAAGAGATTGGGACCAGTACTTATATCTATTTTTGATGGCATAGCCTTTACCTAATTGTGGAGGGAAGTCGTTAACCTGTCCTTGCCCAATTGTGGATTGAAGTCGGCCTGCCCTTGGCGCAGTTGTGGAGCGAGATCGTTGGCCTGTCATTAACCCAATTGTGGATCCAGAGCACCCCTTAGCCCGCTACTACAAAATATTAGTAACTTTCTGCTTTACATATCTATAGTAGTATTTTTAAATAAACGTATATTATTCGTTCAATTTCGTAAATTAAGATAAAAAGGAAAAATAAAATTTTGTATAGGTTAAAGTGCGCGTCACTTTATAGCCATGCTCAAATAGTAACTTGCTAATTAGAGAGTACTTATAACATTTGCCTATAAAAGTAAGCTTAACACACAAGATACCTTGTTTAAACATGGAGATAGTTTCATATAAGAAGTACACAGTCATGTTATACTTAATTGTTACATTTTAAAATTTATCTGCCGTTTATTGAATATAGGCTATTTTATCCATGTTTAATGCTGTTGCAGTGTAGAAGAAAGAGATATAGTTGAGTTTCTACCTAAATAACTTGAGGTAAGATACACGAGGGAAGGACTCTAATTATTTTGGCCAATAATCATAGTTTATTAGCTTGTCATTATTGGAAGTTGTAAGGATAACTGTAATATAGGTACATACAAGGCTTGAGTATAATTCAACAGTAATGCACTACTGAAAGGCAAAATTATCACGCTCTCTGTTTTTTTGTCTATCAGGGTGTCCGTGATATAAATTTTTTATTTTAACAGCACACACATTTTAATATGCGCGACAAAAAATGCTTATAAACAATGTGTCTAAATTGCATAGTTTTCGAAATATTTGCAATTGAAGTTTTCAGCCCGCCCCTGCTTTTTAATTTGGTTTACTGTATTGAACAAGAAATAGCTGGTAAACTATAATACATCTTTAACGAGTGCCGAAGGCGAACGAACGGCTTCGGTATGACGCATACGATTTCATTAATGAATGATCGCAGGTGTTATTTAAATACCCAAAAATGTATACATTAATTACTTTTTAAAATAAAAAGTTTTGTGTTCTTCCATAAAAGTTCTAGTATGTGTTAATTGTGCAAGTTTATAAAATCTTTAAAATAAAACCAAGGTTGTTACTTGATAGATATCATTTTTAATATATATACAATTGTATTATTGAATGGGGGTACATTTTTTTAAATACCTTTAACTTTTACAAAACTCTTTTAACATGACGAACATTTTTCTGATAAATATTTTCATATTATTAATATTTGCGCACGCTTGTTTTGTGTATACTTTAAATTTTCTAAAAATAATTAAAAATCTAAACGATAAATGAATTTCATTAAAATTTTGTGTAATTTATTACAGTAAAAACTATGTTCATGCAAATTAAAGTAAATAAAGTTGTCAATTTAAGATATTTATCAAATAAGTTTATAATAATTAATGCGTAAATAATTATAATTAATAAGCAATAGTGTTTTACCACATACAAGCAAATTTAGATAATTTAAATAAACGTTCAGCTACTTTTTATTAAAATAGCTGGCGACCTTAACTCGAAAAAGTACTCCAATAGTAAAGGTAATATGATATTTGTCAACGAAAACAGTCAGATTTATGTTGTTAAGTATGTTTCATGGTAAAGGATATAACAGGACTATATCTATGACAGATTTTTACGCGAAAATTTAAGAAAATTTTATTTTACGTTATATTAAAAATTTCTGCAGATTTATGTTCACAAAGGGCTTGGGTATACGTGTATTAAATAATGCTTTTTATATCGCGGACACCTTGTATAATTAATTATATTGAAGCAATCGGTCAATGCCATCCATACCTGAACTATCGGTGGCCCCTGTATATTCTTTTATAAAAGACTATTTAATTAAAATAAATTACTTATCAGTATTTTCTTTAACGTTGGAATTACCTTCCCATCTATTTTAAAATTTTGTGGTATAAAAAACAACGTACGTAATTTGTTTAATAAATTTTGATCGATGACTAGATTCTTTTTGAAATAATTAATGAATTTGTAAACTTTTATTTGCGTAATATAAATTAAATTCATAATATAATTTTTGTAGAGTAATTACAATGTATCTAGTAGTATGTGCAGAGTCATTATGTCGCGACAAAGATAAATAATAGTTTTACAATTAGGGTGGCGTAGGATAGAAATTTCACTTTAAGAAAGTGTAAATACGTAAATAAAAACACACATAAATAAATATCATCGGTTGATCGATGACATAAGTATCTTCGAGTTTTATGATTTATTTCAAATTAGGCAATTCAATAATTTCATTAGGGCCGGTTTTTCAATACCGAGTTAAATTTATCTTGGAGCTGTCTTCCAAGAAACTATTGTTATATAAGATTAATGCAATGGTAGACAAGGTAATTATCATTTAAATCTAACTGAATATCGAAAATGGGCCTTTAGAAAGACAATTAATTTATGACGCCCTTTAAATTACTAATTAATTGCTTCCGATTTTAGCTTTTTCCTGTTCCTAAAAGCATCTCGAGTTTTAATGATTTTGTCACCTATCGCCGAATGAACCTATTCATTTAACTAGTATAATCTGTCGGGTATCTGAGGTCTCGAAGAGAACATGTTTTAAAACATATCGCATTATGCCCTTAATCGAATACTAATTCAAGATTTTTTGGTTACTATGAAACAATCAGAATATCATCGTATTCATTCTTCATAAACGGCAGTTGAGATCCGTTTTTTTTCCTTTAATAGTTTGGTATTCTGACTACGTTCGTGTATCTTAGCATTTGATTCGCTAGCGTAATATGAGGCAACTGTAAAGTATAAGACCTTAGACAAAACAGACGTGCTTACATTGTATATATCTGGTGTGATTAAATTGATCATAAATTATACTCGTAATGGTTGGAAATTATATAAAGAGAAAATCATTAGGAATAAAACAATTCATTATAATTCTCTTATTTTATTATTTTTGACATATATGTATATGATCTTTTTAGGGATGATATTAGAATAAACCGAAAGTGAAAACGGAAATTAACCTAAAAAAAGTTAGAAACAAAATTAATTTTACATACTCAAATAAAAATCCTACCCCTATGTAATTAACGCTTTTTACCAGATGTCATTAAAACCGAAATCAAAATCATATATTAATCAAAAGCAGAAACAAAATTTGAAATGTAAACAAATTGGATGTTACTGGGTTTAATGTCATCTTTTAGCTGAAAAAAATATCCTTGTTAGTGTGCGAGTAAATTATAGTGCCTCTTTATTTCCTTTTAGTTAGAAATCGTTCAAAACAGTTTATCAATGTTTCAACGGTACTCTTTACAGAAACCGTAAATTTATTTATGACTCTGAGAAACTTTCGAAATTTATCTTTGAACCATTGGTTTTTAAATCTTGTGCAGATGTGAACAAGTTTTATGTAAAGTGAAGAAATGACGAAAACCTTGTTCGTTAATATTCTATTTATTTTTGCAAGATGAATAGAACTAGCGTCGACAATTTACCGTCAATCTTTCTTTTAACGTATTATGTACCATTCAATCACTTATACAAAGGTTATAAATATTTTCGACACCCCATATTTCAGGTCCGAGATCGATTTTTACAGAACTAGGCAGCAGCCGATGACCATTGCTGGTTACTGTGAAGTGACGTAAGTCGATCCAGGAATTTCTCATGAAACAACGCAATTATTTTGTCGGAGGTGTGACAGGTCTTTCTGAAACCATAATTGTTGAATATCCATTGCATCGAAATGAGACCTCAAAAAATCTCGTGTCATCGTATGGTACCGGTCTCTATTAACTGACACAATTTTCCCTGCTTCATCTTCAAAAAAGTAAAGGTCGATGACATCACCTGTCCAAAATCTACACCAAACCGTCACCCGCTGTGGATACATTTCCCTGTCATGAAACGAGTAAGGATTTTATGACCCTCAGATACATAAATTTTGTTTGTTCACAAATACATTTCAGTGGAAGTGTGACACGCAAAGCTGTTCCCCTTCTTTTATCTTTTCAGAACTCCACCAACGTGATCTCACCTACCTGTTTCGGTGATCGGACACTTTCAGTTCCTGGGCTAGCTGAATTTTATAAAGGTGATAATAGATATCATGCACAAGAATTCGCTGGAATGAAGAATATTCTATTCGCAATTCTTGGTAACAGCGACGAATCGATTTCTTTGGACCAGCATTCATACTGTCACGAACCAACGCTATGTTTTCAACAGACTGCCAGAATGAAGACGCTCAGAATTTTTAATTTTGACTATTGAGCCTATTTTACTGAACTTTTCCATAAGTCTGTGCATTTTTGATTTATTCGGTGCTTCATTACGTCCAAGAATCGCACGAAGTCGTGGGACTTTCTCCATTTTGATAAAATATTTCACAATCTACAAGCGTTGCTCAGTTGTAGCACATGACGATACATAGAACGAAATCGGAAGGTTAACAGATGTTAATTTCATACAAAACAGTGTTACCGACAAGAAACTACAAAATGACAGGCGATTCAAAACCTTTTGAATCACCCATTATATGGAAACAGGAAATAATTGTGCCAAGCAAAATCTAGCGACTAAAGTGAATGAGAAAACAATCCATAACGTTAAACGTGGGCATTTCTTTTTGATTTTGTTAACTAAACGATTCATAAGTAATATATAATATTCTGCAACTATAGTTTTTCATCAACATTATACATTATACTGTAGATGATACTTTTACAGCTGATGCTTCGATTTTTTCCGCTAAAATTCTATTGTTTTGATAGTTCTTTAATTTCCGTGTATATTACTGTAGCCGAAGAAGCTCACTTGTAGTATGTTGAAGCAATGCTTTAAAATGTCAACACGAGTTCACTCTTAAACAAAGAAACCGTTAGCAATGATGGCACCCATTTCGCATAAGGTTTTTCATACCCAAATGTTTATACAATATCCTATGATAAACTCTAGCATATCAAATGTTTATCTCAGATATCTTACTGGTTTTCAATATTTGATCTTTCAATGGAATACCAGAGCCTTCTTCATTGTTTTCTCTACTAACTGCCACATTTGGACGATGAGAACGATGGTCATCTTCTATGCTGTGACGACGGCACTTATAAATCATTATAGCAGAAGTAGCAGATTCACTTATACTTTTTTCTAATCGTTAGTAATGTCTTTATATGTTAAGCATTTCAAGTATTGATACTTAATTACTGAACATATTTTTTTCTATTTTGAACAAAAGTTGCTGTTAAACAGATACTTGATTGACGTATCAAACTTTCAAATGAAAATTAAGGAAAGGTGTTGTGTATTAATATAAATTAATTAATACACAACTCAAAATACCTAATTGCGGTACAGCACACAAATAGCGAATGAAAGAGTTTAGAAAGGAATGGGCACAATTTTAGAGCAATTGGAAGCCCGGGTTCGATCCCCAGTCGGCTCTGAAAATTTTTCTAAAACTGTGACCATTCCTTTCTGAACTCTTTCAATCGCTAAACTTTCAAATGTTACTATTTTCAAATAATAAAAAATTACTTTTGCAGCGACTGCGCCATATCACAGCTTTTGCACATAGTTGCCCTCGTAAAAATAATAAAGTTGTCGCGAAATAGTCAATAAAAAATATTTTGTAAAATAAATCGGAGGGTGCAAAAAGAACTAGAAACGTTGGTTTTTCAACGGGTATTATTCTAATATAAAAATAAAAATGTAGTCAAAAACAGTTTCTGTACTCTTCGTTTATAAATTTTTAAATTTTAAATTATTTAGTTTCATTGAATAGCGGCGAGTTGTATTATAACTTTTTGGTACATGGCCAAAATTGTATTTTTCCTATCACTATAAAAACAGTGCATAATAGATCTTATTATTGCTAGCAATTTATTCTAATTATATACAAATTTGGTTTCCATTAAATTAGTTTTTAATTAGTTTAAGACTAAATTAAGACAGGATCCTGGAAAATAAATTTTCCCAGGTACGAGTAGCTCTAACAACTTCGTGAAGATTATAAATATCTATCCTCAGATTTTAGAATAATAAAATATAAATACCTGTTAATTGTAAAGTTTATTTTAACAACGTTTCTAATTATGGTGGTTATTTTGAAAAGATTTTCTCAAATGTTATTATACTGTTCAAATATTAATTAATTTTTCCCTAGCTGTTTATAATAAAGTTCACTATTATAAAGTCCGTTGATATTAATTAAAAACATCCAATCATAAGAAAAACTTATATAAAACAATTCAAAATCTAGACTCATTTACATTTACTGTAAAAAATGTTATCGACTTTAATGTGAATGACACCGAAGTGGGCAAAAATGCTGTTACAGAACTTTGGAATCGATAGAGATGTTTCAAGACAATCGGACGCCGACTGAACGGCTCCAGCCGCTGACTCTGCTTGGTTCCTTAATATTTTATCCTCCGAAATGCCAAATATTCTATACAGATTTCCGGATATATCCTAAGAATTCGGTGTCCCTGTCGGTTTATCAAAGCAGTGATATTTTAAGTAAATATACGTATAGAAAATTCTACCCCGTCTGGAATTCATACATAATTAGTGTATGGGTCTACTCGTACTCTTTTAAAGTAACTCTAGAAGTTTAAGAAACTTCAAGTTGTTTTATACTAGAGTTTACAAAGATTAAGGCGTCTGCAACATTCTCGGTCAACTACTTCTCTGCGTAGTTTTCAATAAGGGACTTCATGCACTGGTTTGATATAAAAATAAAGAATAAAATCGAACGTTGAAAACAAAACTACGATTTTCTATTCCTCATTTTAAACGAAATACGTTTACGTTATCAACTGTAAACAGAAATTCTTATACGACTATTAGACATTTATGTAGGTAATTAATAGAGATTTTCTTCTCTATTCGTACATCCCGAACTTAGGCCAACTACAATTTTAAGAATGCATTTCCTTAATTTGCTATTCCGTGTTAAGAGGCGTTACAAAAAAATCATTAAGACCATTCATTTAAAAACGTGCCTGCTTTAGATATATCTTCAGAACTACAAATCTCGCAAAGCCCAAAATCATTAATACGAGGGTTGTGCAATATTTATTGTATATAACATAGTAGGCTATACAATTATATCACTAGCATCCGTTCTTGTTTATTATCTTATTAGCAAACAAACTATGAAATTTAGCTGTAGTATTCAATTAAAATTCTGATCCTTTACAAATTTTAGGAAATTGACTCTCCGAAAGCAATTTTTGAATGTACTGTAACGAAAATAGTGCATTGTCTAAATTCGTTATTATATTCACAAAATTAACATTTATTTATTTACACGTATTCAACTTAAATATTTATTTTACATTACACTATAATAAACGTTTATATTTCTATTTATTTATAGCAGATTTTAACACGACAAGATTCTTTGTCAAATTAAAGCTAAAGGAATATAAACTGCTAGTTATATATTAGAAAGGAAAATTCAGGAAAACCCTAGAACTGTAAAGAATAAAATTAGTCATAATACTGATGTAATAAATTTCAATGTCATGACTTATTGCTGCGACCCTGAATTTATTTAGATATAAGTTGCAGTAGTGTGTCACTTGAGATTGCATCATCTATTTTAGTTTCATGGAATGTTCCGGAATAGTCTACAAAATTTTTGTTATTTCTGACTTTGTCACAATATGGTTGGCGTACTTGGAAACGATGCTCTCTCCTATCAAATACTGAAAAATTGGTATTAACAATTCAGATTTGAAGAAACATCCTGCGGCCAAACTGCATAAACAAAACTAGTAAAGTCAATATTTTTTTATTTCACTCCTTACACCTTAAACCATTTTTGTACATAATTTTCTTCAATATCTAAACATTTACCATAGCGTTCTACTAATTTGTTTATGCCTACGTCATAGAAATCAGCTGCCTGTGAAGACAACTAATCTGCAACTGTTGTTTTCACTCCTTTATTGGTGTTATATCGCAGAACAGGCGGTACTTCGATGCAAGGTCCGAGTTTTATCGCAGATGGTCCATTTTCTCCCTTCCAAAATATCTAATTAACTCTTGATTTTTATCAGTAAAGTGACGTCATGCATTTCCATACAGCCACAAAACTCCAGATGACTGTGGACCACACGTCGCTTATTCTGTATAGCGGACCGAAGCTTAGTCAAGATTGCGCAGTATGCAATTGAATTTATTATTGTCCCTTATGCCATAAAATCGAATTACAGAACATGATACCTATCCACAAACACAGTTGCTATAATCTTGAAGTTATCTGTTTGACTTTCACTTAGGTTGGAGATTACATGTGTTGCCACTCCACTGACTGCCACTTTGTTTCTGGAGTCATGTGAGACACTCATGTTTCATTCCTTGTGACAATGTGATCCAAAAGTTTGTCTCTGTCCGCATTGTATCGGGTTAGAAATGTCAATGCACTGGCCATTCTCCTTTTTTTTGTGTTCTTCAGAAAGCAGCTTGACAATACATCACGAACACAATTTTCTGAACAGCAAGTTCTGTACAGTACTGCTATTGACAACTTCACGTGACAAATCGTGAACCGTCGATGTTCGTGCATTTTTACGTCAACTTTGCATACCAACTTGTCTGTGATTGCAGAAGGTTGGCCTGATTGCGGTTCATTATGTATATTGTCCCGCTCGTCCTTGAACAACCTTGCATATTTATACACTTTGCTGTTACTCATTGCATTGGAGATGTACACTATCTGGTGGTAAATGTTCGGCGCTGACGCGTTTCTTGCTGTCAAAAACCGAACCACAGACCGCCGTGCAATTATCAAACATTTTAACCTCACGATATTAACGTGACAAAGTGATTCCACGACTGCAAATGAAGTCTGTTTTGTCCAAAACATGCTGAGATCGGGCGCGCATGCTCGTTTCTACACAAGTGCGAAACTTATGTAGCTGCAGCCAATCAGATAGATCATTTGTAATTTTTAATGCACTGCCGTTACTTCATATATTAGCATTAAGACCATTATTCCGATGGGAGAACTGGTAATAAACAACACATATGCGAATATTAAGGCTATCTATGTAAAAATTATGTGTAAATGTGTACAAAATTACATTAAAACTAATTAAAATTTGTAGACAGATATTAATAAAATGCAGGTGTTCAAGAAAAAGTATCATCTCGTTAACAGCAGATACATACTCTAATAATTTTTCCTATCTTGTAGTTTTCGAAATAGTTACAATTAAAGTGTTTAGCCTTGAATAACTATAACAATTTGTAACACGATACTCGATTATAAATCTCTCTAGTTTGGTAGCATACATTACTATTTAATAACGCTTCCCAATTATAATTCCTAAACATTGTGTCAAAACTAATACAAATAAACTATAACGACAAATTTAACTACTAATATTATAGGCTTAAATTGTTTCTAAAATTGTATAACACATATTTATCAATTCTATAACTTGACAATTAATTTAAGATTTTCGTATTCAAACTTTCCAAGTTTTCAGTCGCTCAATATGCAACACATGAATTGCTTGATAATAATTTTAATATATGCATTTATATCGCAAAAATATCTCGTAAAACTATCCAGCTTTACATATTAAAACTTTATTGGTATTGTACATAAAGATTTACATAAGTTGTTTTTATATTGTACCTACAGCATTTAGTAGGGCAGAATAGGTTATTTTAAGAACAGAATGAGTATTTAATTTTTCCCTATTTTCAACTATTTCTTTTAGGTTTATTTCGATTGTTTTATACTTAACTAAAACTGCAATATATTACTGCTGGTGGTCAAGTTCTCGAATAAATACTTTTGTTTCATATACTTTTTAAAAAACTAAAAATTTTTTCAAGATGGCCCAAAAGTTAAACCATCTTGAGTACAACGAAAAATCGTTTTCCATATAAGATAATGAATTTTTACTGAAAAGGGAAAGGTTGATGTTTTTAACATTCAATGAAATTAAAAGAAATAGGTTTATAAATATATATTGTATAATATACGAGTAGTACGTGTTTCTCCCGGTA
>JAHWXV010573377.1:0-13636 GCA_024586415.1 Phrixothrix hirtus | reverse complement strand
ATATATATATATATATATATATATATATATATATAAGTGAATTAATAACAAAATCGAATGGGTAAACTACCAATATCAATTTTATATTTAAAATTATAAATAAGGATTGTAGTTGTTGTTATCAATTATTAATAATTATTAACATTTGGAAACCTCTGGTTCACTCTTTTAAAACAATTTACATCAGCTCTCACACGGGAATGTTTATACTTCTAAAAATAAACTTTAACCACCGGCCTCTCTCCTGGCAATCTAAAGGTGAAACTGCATCAAACAGGCAGTTGAGATCAGACCTCTCGAGTGAAAGCACGCAATAGCGACACATAACGTTATCGAGTAGTGAGGCCTCGTAAGAGTTCATGAAAACAACGAATTAGTTACCCTTAACCACTATCTAATGCTTGAATCGTAGTGAATTGGGCAGGTTGATGCTGTGTACGCGAAATTGGGTCGAATTTTGGTTATCCCCGTTCAAAGTTTGGTCATAGGTCTGTAGGATGTCTGAGAAAGTACTATCACGTAGGTTTTATTCATGAAGTGCCGGAGGAATTGGAGCCTGCTATCAAAAGTCATGTAATTCAACGCAAATACAAGTAAGTGACATTTTACGATAATTTCCTTCAACCCTGTAAGTCACTGAGCTCCACTGGGGAATCCGACAATCAACCCCGTGTCTCGTAACGTAGTAATAAATCTCTAGGAGAACTACTTTAATCAAGTAGCAGTTGGATAATTTGTTCTTGTTATGTGAAGTTTAATTAACAAATCGAAATTACATATTTAATTTAGATAAGTACCGAAAACTAAGGTCATCCTTTTAAGGGGCCAGTATTTTGTTATTATTAAATAAGGTAGTCTTCAGAAGTCAAATTTAGGGGTTCCCTAATTTGCAAATTTTATTTATTAAGTAATTGATCGTTTAAATGCTTTTGTATTGTCTATATTAATTTTATATTATTTTTATTATAAGAGACTTATTTAAAACAGACGATCACTGTCATAAATAACTTTAGTAGTAGGATATAATAGTTTCTTACAGGAAACGTTAGACCTAAGTAACTAAAACATTTTTAGTTGTGAGTCTGACTCAACGCGATTAAAGCGTCTACCCAGTGATATAACAGGAATAACTAATTATTGCGCCTACCGTAATAACAATACATCTTTCCGGTTTTGAAATAGGACGCTTTTCCGTCCCATTTCCGAAGTTCTAACCATCTAAAACAATTAAGGTAAAGTGGCGCCCGTAAATCACGACTTTTCCCCGATTTTTGACGTTCGCAAATCATTCATGAATTTTTGGCTAAGTTAATTTCATCGTAGATGTAGGATACCCCCTACCTGCTACCACTGTGGTGGCAGGAGCAGACTAGCTGATTCAGGAAAATTAACATCCATCAGAACCTCTGGGGAGCAAGAAGCGTTCCAGACTGTTATAAGCTATGAAGATACCTATTGGTTTGTACGACTCAATTTGATTTAGGAGTGGTTAGTCATAATCGATAGGATAAAAAATTCCTAAAAAATTCCTCCAAAGTGGTATATGTATACGAATGGTGCGGTACCAAGTTATTACTTTACCTTCGAATAAGTTGTGACTTTTCCGAGGAACCGTGATAATAGTGCGAAACCTGATCTAATTGAATTCCGAGAATTCACATGTATTCGTAATATTAGTGATTCCGTAAGTTTAATAATCAAGACTTGAATAAATACAAAATAATCCGTAAGGGTGAGTCAAATAAATACCGTGCGGGAGTGAATACCTTTAATTTAGTTCAGACAAAAGAATTGTTTAAATAATAACTGGTCCATCGACAGCTCCTCGAGATTGAGTCAATAAACCAATAAAATCTTGTATAAAATAAGTTATAAGTTAATTAGGCAAAATTTCATAACATGACAAGAAATAAATCACAGTTTACCGTCCGAAATTAATCGAGATTGTATTGATAACCGAAATAATTAACATAGCAATAATCTCAGATAATTTAAATATTAATTAATAAAAAGCAAAATTATTCAATATAATTTCGCAACATTGCGTCATGCCATACAACAATTTGTTTAAATCAAATGTATTGTTATCCGAATTGATTAGATAGTAGACAGAGAAAACTGTCGAAATTCATATTCGCCGAATAAAGAACGAGAATATGAATTTAACTATCAATAAGATGCTTTTGAAAAGCAAAGGACAGTTTTTGTGTGGGACTCGACACGGAATATTGCTCCATATATAAACACGCTAGACCGTAAAAACTTTTCTGTAAAGTCAAGCTATTTTGTAATTAAATTCTGCAGCAATCTTTACGTGACGTCTTGTCGCCTTGCCGATGTAAAAATCCTGAATACCGCTCATGAAAATTAAAGGATTTTGTACTTGGTTTGTATATCCTTAATCGGTATTTATTAATTCTTATATTACATATTAATTTCTTAAATTATATTCTATCTCGACTCTTACATTTACGTTAGTTTTAGTTATTCTCTATTCTTATTTTAACTTATTTTAATTCAGGTCAGGTATCGATGGCTTTCATATTTGCTAATTCATCAATCAACTTATTGCATTATTAGTTGCCAAGTTTCATTATATTTTTATGTTGTATATACAGAATATGTATATACAGTCTGTTTAATTATTAGCACTAAACTTTATACTTACTTCATAACACGGAGAAGAAGTAGGAGTTCCATCTTCAATGAAGAATTCAGATTCGTCAGATACAACGTTTTATCTCGCGCTACTAGTGCTAGATCGTACCAATGATGTAGTCTACTTTATACTTGAGTTCTGCAGAAAGAATGACCATTTAATCTAGAAGAAAAGATCATAATTAAACTTGTACATCAGAATTGGGTTGACTATTATTCAAGCAGAGAATTGAGTACGCAATTTTCGGGGAAATTTGATTGTAAAGACCAAAAATCCGCTTGTGTTTGAAGTCCGTAATAGGTTAGGCAATTTCTAACACTTTCACTTCAACAACAGTAATGTCTTAATCAAAAGGGGATGGGTGCACAGGACACACATAACTAGAGTCTGGAGACTGAGATCACAATAAACACATAGATATACAAAAATTGTTTGTTTTAATTTCAGTTTTAATTGTTGTTTTGAGCTCAATTAAATAGAAAAGATTTACAAGTTAATAGATATGACGCAATAGTTTACGAATCGTATTAACACCTACGTACACAGCAAAGTCAATTAAGTTATAAATCTGCTTTTATCCTTAATTAGACTTTAATAGCCATCAGTGGAGTTCTTTTATTTTCTCGTTTAGACGTACTGAACAATGCTTTGGTTATTTGCTATTTCTGAAACACTGTAACAATATTCTTTATAACGGGATGGAACGCATTTTGCGCTCCAAGAGATTGTCTAATATGTTATTTGCCCTGAATTAGCTAGTTGCTCCAGTCATCACAATGGAGCTTCAACGTTTATGATGAAATTAATTCGGCCAAAATTCAGGAATGATTTGCAACTGTCAAAAATCGGGAAAAAGTCGTAATTTTTGGGCGCCACTTTACCTTAATGTCTTAACGGTTAGATCTTACTGAAATTAGCCGAAAGGTTGTAATGTTACCATGGTATACTCACCGTTTATTATTTGGCGTACCCCACCGAATAGGTACTTCAAATTCAGTTCAAGTTAGACTCGCAATTTAAAATGTTCTATTTACTTGTATTCTCCGTGGTCTGCGACTTCCTATTGTACTTTAAGTACTGTCTCGTTGGACCCTAATCTTCACTTAGGAATCGGATAGGTAATCGATGCGGACCCCAAACATAATTCGCCTTTAGCGACAGTAGACCGAGTTTTCAATAATTCGGTCTCCAGTAAATAACCATAAAGGATAACTCATCGATTACTTTCTCAAAACTTAAACTTGACATACACTGAAGAATGCGACTTCCTTTCGTCCAGTTGGAAACTCTATTGCCCGTTAATCGAAACTTTCTTCTTGAAATTCCGGGGCAAGGGATCGGTGGTTAACATTTATTTTTAGAAGCGTAAACATCCTCATGCGAAAGCTGATGTTGTATTTTTAAGAAAAAGCCCCTGTGTTTTATAAAGCGCGAGCTGGAATTTTGAAAATTAATAAAGTTGTTAACAATGGATTTACAAACTTTAAAATCCTTGTTTATAAATCTAGATATAAAAGTGATACTGGTAGTTTGTTAATTAGGTTTTCTTATTAATTCACTTATATATACCTGGTGTTTCCGCATAAATTACAAATTTTGGAAAAATTTTAGACGCGCTTACATCTTCTATAAGGATTTATTAGACCTGTGTTTGAAACTTAATTATAATATTTTTTACTTTCTCTTACCTTATATGAAATATAGGTAAAAGAAAAACCATTGTTTTTATCAAAAACATTCGATGTCGAAATTTTAGTGAAAATACACATTTTCTGGTCCCCTGAGAGCGATAATCATATTTTTAGAAATGAGTCTGTGTGCGTGCCTCTCTCTCTCTCTGTACACGTGCGTACGTATGCCCATGCGGATGCACATGTGCGTGTTATATTTAAATTTGTAGGCGGTCGGTCATGCATCTAACAGCAACATTTTGACAAAAATAGGATAACCGAAAATGTCACTCTACTCTTGTCATTTTTTAGTTTTCCACTATTTTCTTAAAATCGTCTCTAACGATTTTTTAAAACTTCCCAGGTTTCTTACGCCTTCGATGTTCTTTTACGTGGTTTCTCTGGAAAAATTAGTTAAAGGGAATTATCTAGGAAAATCTCCAGAGTTAATCAGCGTTTTGTGTGGCTAATAACTTGGATGGATGTTCGTTCCTATTATCGATCCTAAAATAAACGTAAATAATATTTGAATATTTTATGAACAGAATTTTCATATCTATAAAACGTAAGAGAAAATCGTGTGTTGTTTCATAATATATTTTTATTTGGTTGCGCCATGTTTTCTTGTTTGGGTTAGAATTATTCAACCGAGTGTCCCACTGCTGGTATTGCATGTAATGATAGATAGATTTATTGGATGATTTAGCCCCAAGACTTACACAGTCAGTCCGACTTTGAACCAGTTCCATTTTTAGCCTTTGTTAATTAATTGAATCATAATGTTTTTCTTTACTTATTTTAAAAGTTTTTGTAATCCACTTTTCTTGCTTGAAACACTACTGATTGTTGCTTTTGTCCAGATCTCTCGGCGTAGATTTAATATATCTTTTCAGTTTGCGCTCCAGTGTTGGTCTACTCTAATAAAAATAATACTCTCCTCACCAGTTTGTTTTTGGTCTCAACGTAGACATTTGTTTGTTTTATATATATATATATATATATAATTAAATTTAAGGTAACCGCTATTTTAAGTATGAATTCTAGTGACGGCGATTGTATTTTAAGGAAGTTTTCTTAAATAATTAATCCACCTTTTTTTTAAACTGGTCCTTAAATTCAATCGCGTACTGAGTAAACTACATAAAGCTGAATACACCGATTCGTTCCGTTTACAGGAAAAAACAAGTGAGTAAAGTAAAACAAACAAGTTTATAGCAGTTAATTATAAAAATTCATAACAAAACCCCTAGTTCGATAGAACTGAAGGACAGAGCGGGTATCGACTCGTCCTCTCTCTAGATGTACATGGCTACCATACGGACAGAGCTCTGGATGAGTAACAAAGGCTAGCTTTGGCGAGGATAGGTACCATCTTCAAGAAGGAACTGACCATCAAGCCCTATGTTAAGCGTGGTTGTCCATCTCTAGGGGGTCCGGACAGATGAAAAGTGCGCAATTAGCACACATTCTACGTGTATTTTGTTGATAATTAAAGAAACGTAAGTTACTATTAAGGCAAACAGAAAAAATTAAACAATTCTCACCTTTTGAAAGGCGGGAGCTAAGGAAAAGAACAAGTCAATTAATTTTACGACGTTTTCGCACCAACTCGACTTTAAGAATGTCGAAACTATATCGAATATGTGGCCAACAGATAACAACTTCAAATAAACGAGTATATAAGACACAAAGATGACCTTTAAACGCGAATCGAGGTTGTGTAAATGTTAAATTGTTTCTAGAGCATCACCTTCTACTGGCCCAATGGAGGTTTGGTAAATTAAGAAATACTGAATCCATGTAACTTATTACAAAAATTTTTAATATTTATTTATAAGATAAATAAAAAAATAGAAAAAAAGACGGAGCTTTCTACAAGAACATGACAAATTATCATGGAAGTATACTGTAAAGCGGAAAATCATCGATAGTACAAACGGTAGGATGGACAGTTATACAAAATCACTTTGTGTTTGTTTTCACGTTACACTTAAATAATTGTTGTGGATTTTTGGTTTCAAATTTCTTGTAGATGTTGGAATAGGGCCAATAAAAACGTACGATTTATGCTACCGGTAAACAGTTAATTCCATGTTATGTGGTTTGTACAAGAATTCGAATTTCTTAAAAGAGGTTAATTGCTAAATACATATTACTGCGTATTGGTAACTGTTGCAAATTTTAGTCCACATATTCGATTCTTTTTACATTCGTTAAATGGAATTTTATTTCATAAAGCAGGATGAAAATATTATAATGAATGACATTAGTGGCAGAATCCCGTGAAAAAGTTCATTGAATAGAAAATTCGGTTAATAGAAATTTTTGAAAAGGAAACTCTACTGTATTATTAATATTATTTTTTTAATTTGATGTTTGTTATTCATAAATTGAAGTTTTCCCAAATTCCGAAGGCCATCTAGTATATATAGTTTTATTATCTCTATTAATAATATTAAATAACCTCCTTATGTATCCACAGGTATTACAGCAAATTTATGCGTTGTACCTTTTGATGTTGTTTGCGCTAATATTCAAGCCGATAACCCACATAACCCGATGTATAAAGGAGTAATACATTGTTTCAATAAGTTATATAAAAGGGAAGGCGTACATGTGTTTTTCAAGGGTTTTGGAGCATGTGCAGCAAATTCATTTCCAGTAAATGCTACACTGGTTTTAGGATACGAAACTGCCTTAAGAGTACTGCGAAAAGATTTTTAATTTATTATTTTTAAGATTGTAGTATGAAATTTATGCAATGTATAAATTCTTAGTAAAATAAATAAAATTTTATACAACAGGCGAATAAAATAAAGATATTGCGTTTAGATGTACAGTCGCGAGCAGAATTGGCGAATGAGTTTCGAAACAAAATTTTCAAAATAAAATTTTACAAGCACCTCCTATATTCGAGAAGGTGTAACGATAGTATATCATATAAGTTAATGTTTATCTTTCACATATCCGAAAAAAAAGAAAATTTTATTTCAAAATAGACAATGCAAAAGAAATGGAATTTTTAATCCCTTTGACAGTTCATTCAGAAAGTACAAACATTACATACAAGTTCAAAATGTAAGAAGTAAATATTATTGAGGGATCATGATATTTACGTGTGTATTATATTTCTAAAAACATTAATTGTTCCTTAGCTGGCTTATTCATAATAAAACATGAAGTCGAAATTTGCCAGTGTAGGTAAAACGAAACTTTTTAATAGTTTGCAATTGAATATAAAGTGTTAATGATGGATGTCAATAAATAATAAACCTACTAACTAACTTTATCGTATTTTTATATCTTTACGCGCATTTTAAGAAAATCACCTTATAGTTATAGTTTTACAAGATACCTACTCGTATATATTGATATCCTGAATTCTTAATTTTCAATCGAATAATTATTCATGTATTAAACTGATTTTATGCTTTCATTAAAAATGCCGCCTTTATAGACAGTTGTACATGATAGATATAAGGCTGGCAATGATAATAATTATGGTATGAGACATTGTAGTTGTAGATAAGCCGACAAGGCTCAGATCATAATTAACCATTACAGTAATGATTAATTATGATCTGTGTAGCATACAACATTTTATGTGCTAGCATAAATTATAGCACTCAGTTCTATATGGTAGGTACTGAACAGTATAATTAATGTTACCATGACACGAAACCCATTTGAGTTTCATAGGGCTTTTTCGGAACCCGGTTACTAGCCGGCGCCGATTGGTCTCGTTGTCAGCATGTTTGCCTCTCTATATCCAAGGGACGTAGGTTCAAACCTGAACGAGGTCGGTAAATTTTTCAGCAAAGAAAAATTTAAATATATGCCTTCTTCTCGGACAAGGAAGTAAAATCGTAGGCCTCGTGTCATTATAATGTTTGGCACATTAAAAATCCCTCGTGGAACACCTCTAGATTCGGCAAAATTCTAGTAGGCAAAATGATCCTAGCAGTTGAAGCCAACAGTCTCAAGGGAATTCCGCATCCCGAAGTCTCTGCCACAAAATAAACAAACAAACAAAAAACCCGGTTACTGCAAATAACTATTAAAACGATTATTATAACAATTATTATAGCAATTTTTATCAACCCAGTTAATCAGTACGAGTTTCCGAAAAGGTCTATAATAGCCTTTTTAACACTGAATATATTATTTCAAAAGGTTAGTTACATTAACAATTAACCTTATTAAACGTCAAAAGCAAATGGAAAATTGACAAAACCTTCATATTTAAATGTCAAAATGTCAGTGTCACCAACTATTACAAAATTCCCTAAATCAATTATGTGTTAACAAAATGCATTTTACCTAAATTTTAAGCAAATAACATAGTATAAAAAACTTTGGTTTTATAAAACATTTTATCTATTTGCGTATCGAAATGGCTCTTTCGAAACCCGTTTGAGTTTCATAACGACCTCATTTTAGCATATTGTTGTCTAAACTTGAACTCGTGTAATAAAAACATATCTTATGGACTTGTTTTTCATGTAATGTTCGCAGAAGTCTTGGAATCAAGCTTAGCCATAAAATGAAGGTGACATGTATCTAGAATCTCACCCTATGTCAGGATTAGTGTCTTCAGTTTGAAGGATCAGAGCCAGTCAGAGTCCCTTTGAAAGAAAAAACATGGATTGTTGTCATGGAAACAGTAGTTTTTTGAGAAAGAAAGAATTATTAAAAAATATTTATTTAGGATCTGACAGATCGAATTTTGTGCTTCGATAGTCAATTTGGTTTTGTCGAGAAATGGATTTATTAAAATAAAATGACATCGGCAAACTTGATATTAAACCCCTTATTAAAATATGTAATCTAGAGGTAGGCAAGCAATACAAAATAATAAAAATGAAAGCTGTAAACACTAAATCATTTGACACCGTCGTATCATTTGTGATCTGGAATAAAAGTGTTATAATATTTCCTAATAGAATTAGAGAAAATATAGTAGACGAGAACATAGATAAATTTAATGAAAATGATACTGGAAATCATTGTTGGATTTTCATCAGTTCGAAAAAGTTGGTAAGCCAATGAACGCACACTTAATTGAATTTAAAGAGTAAAAATGGATTTACAAAATTGGACGACGTTGGTAAAACTCAATACTGAGAAATAGGTTGAATGAACTTGAGGAAGAGATCATCAGCCAAATAGGATCTGTAGAAGCAAAAAAGACAGTTACATTAACTTAGAAACTGATTCATTAAGTTATTCGTGTGATAACTAATAACAAGTATGGATTCCAGTAATCAGATCGGTATAAAAGTTTATAATTCTATGCTGAAAACAACAAAGACTGCATACGAAATTCTATGGAAAGATTATGAAAAGAAACGAGTTGTTTCCATAAACAAACTTAAGGGGTTTTTAAAATTGATTAGAAAGAACGTGAAGTTAATTAAAGCATCTTTACATCAAAATGGATCGCTAAGTCTTATTAGGACAGCTGAAGCAGTAAAAACTAGTGTTTACTTGATTACAACCTAAGTCGTAACACATAACTAAAAGACCTGGTACGTTGGCAAGAAGCAGAGTCAGCATTTGAAAATAGACTCAGAACTGGTATTGTAATTAAATTGAAGCACAAAGGTTGAAGAATTTTAAAACAATTCATTTTATTTATTTTCATCAAGAATTAGCCATGCGTATAAAAAGGTTAATTGCATTTTTAAAGTAAATACAACATTCCATGCTGATTTTATTAATCCATCTCAAGATAATGCTGAATACGTTCCTGTTTTAACTGATTTTACGTGCCAAGCGATTTAGATAGCAAGAAATTAAACGATGGGTTTCAAATATACGTAACAGAAAATTTACAAAATCAAGTAAGTCAGTTTGAAGAAAAAAATTCGGGCTTAGCTTTGTGCAAGATCAACTCTTTGTATGTAAATATAAATAGCTGTGATATTCTATTCTTTTCTGGTTCTTCATATATTAATCTTCCGCAAAGTATACAAAACAAACATGCCTGTATTAACGTAAGAAATCACGATGAGACCTGTTTTGCTCGGTCTATTGTATCAGATCTATATCCATCCCTATCAAATAAAAAAATCTTCTAGAATTTCTACGTGATAAATCTAGAGCGTATTGCATTTCCTGTAAACATTTTTTCAAATCAAATATCAAAATGTTTAAAATCAGATCCTACAATTTCATTAAATATCAATAGGTTAACATTGCGTAAAAACCAGTAAGTTAAGCATTAATAAGTGCTTTTATTAAATAGCAACTCGACAGAAGATAATAAATACTTAGAATTAGATTAGATAGGAGCTTTCAGGTGTATGTTAATTTATGAACTTAGAATCAGTCTTGTAATTGCTTTCATTAGAACTAGTTATTTTAGCATTAAGGTAATACTTGAACTCCAAAATTTGTAAAGTGTTGTAAAATAAAGTTTTTTTATAAAGTGAGCGTATCTCACTATTAAACTAGTACAGCGTTAAATCATTACGTATTACGCCTGAAATGAAAGCAAATCGTGACAATTTATTGCTTATACAGAATGAGTACATGGATAAAAGTGAAACGGAAAATCAAGATTTTAGTAATCATGATGATGGCGACGACCGAGATGGACATATCAACAAATGCAGCACGTATGAGATTTCACTACGGTTGGATCTTTGACGTTTTGCAGTAAGTCAATTGAATAAAAGTAAGAAAAAGGTTTATATTTGTGACCGCTATCTTTGTTATTTCTCAACTGATGATCAATAGACAGTATTGGAATAAATACTTGTAAAATAAATTTGTGTAAACCTGGTACATTTATGAACTTTAAAAATTAACAAAACAAACAACGTGCACCTTTTCTTATTTACGGTGACTTTGAGTGTTTATTAAAAAATGTTGAGGAATCTACTAGTAAAAATACTTCAAATACATTTAAGTGTTAACATTAGTAAGGTTGCAGTGCGAGTTATTATTTACATTCTTGTTTTAATGTTTCTCTATCCTATTATACATCATTTTGGGGAAAGAGTTATCAGAAGTGATTTGTAAACTAACTTCGAAGAATTGAAGATGAATTGAAGCCATATTTTGATGAAAACCTTTCTATGGATGAACTGTCTGCCACACAGCAATTTGAATATGTAAATTCAACTGTATGTCACATTTGCGAAATATTTTTTAAAGAGAGGGATGTTACAGTAAGATATCACAGTCATTTAACTGCAAAATATCGCGGATGTACACATAACGAATGCAATCCAAATTACAAACTAAAGAGTGTTATACCAGTAACATTTCATAATCTAATTGGATAGGATAGTCATCTGTTAATCAAGGAACTAGCAATATGTTACCTCGGGCATCTTTCAGTTTTACTTGTAAACAAAAATCGATACATTCCTTTTACGAAAATAGAATGAAATACAAATATTAAATTCAAGATTTATGGATTCTAAATTAAGTAAATTGGTTTCTTATTTATCGAAGGAAGATTTAAAAAATAGAACTCAAATTTAAACAAAAGAGATTTACAATTATTAACTAGAAAAGGTATTTTCCCTTATGGCTATCTGGATAATTAGTGGAAATTTAACGGAACACAATTTCCTCATAGGGAAAGCTTTTATAATAATTTAGCTGGCAAGCGAATACGCACAAAATGTGTAAAATAAATTCAACACTTATAATCTAGTTGATTATTCTAACCTGCATTTAAAGACTGATATATTACTTTTAGTAGCCGTATTTCAGCAATTTCTAAAGAATTATTACAATACATGGGTAGTGTTCATTATTATAACGATTCCAGAATTCACATGGGATGATATGCTAAAGTACACAAAAGTGAATTTTAGGTTGCTCTCTGAAGTGAAGGTGGTATCAGTGAATGCTGTAAGCGTTATAGTAAGCCTAACAATAATTACTTCTGAACCACAATTCTAGAAATCCTTCTAAATATCTGTGCTACTATGACATAAACAATCTATATTCCCAGGCCATGAGTAAGCCTTTACCTACGGGTAATTTTAAATGGCTTAGTGGTAAGTAAATCAAAAATCTAGATATTACATCCGTCCTCTGCGCTGAAATTATTTTTATCAAAAAAGAAAGATCTATTTGGTATTGTAAACGAAAAGAGATTCATTTAAAACTATGGTTTCTACATGTGAAACTAACTAAGAAATTACACCCAGCATTATAGTCTCAACTAGAATATCAAGCTCGAAACGCTTTAGATTTTTTTGGAAAGAAATTGAATAAATCGTTGAAGGCTAAGTTACAAATTTTAATTCAATTTAATTCTAATTCATCAAACATTTCTTTTTATAATTTCTATAACTCCCAGAAAGATAAAAAACCCTATTTTAAATTTCATAAAAGAGCAATTAATTTACCTAGTACTAATTTTAATGATAATGAAATTAATTTACTTAATAATGGCTTAAAATATTCTCCAAAATTAATTTATAATAAAAAACAAATTTTAGATTTAGATTTTAGCTTTATATACACATGATAGTATACAATGTATAAATAATGACTGACAAAAATAACCTTATTTATAAATCGAAAGCAATTTTCAGTAATTTCCCATCAAAATTAAAATTTTATAATAGTAATGCCTTTTTTGAAAACAAACTTATTGGTTTGACTATGAATAAGTTTAATAATAATAATCTCATTTTAGTTAAAGCTGATAAAGGATAATGCATAATCATTGTAATTAAAAAGGATTACATAAATAGTAGTAACAATTTTATTCCTGTTAATAACTTTAAACAAATTAAACATAATCCCACTAATAGTTTACTAATTAAAATTAAAAACATTATTAATTCTAATTTTGACACTTAAAAATTATATTAATCCATATTTTCTTATCAATCACCATCCTATAATTCCTTCTATTTATTTTCTACCTAAAATATATAAACTTGATAACTTAACAACAAAATTTTTCAAGACATACCTCTTAGACCTGTTGTTTCGGATATTACATCATCTATTAACAAAATTGCTTCATGGATAAATTATTTAATAAATAGTAATAAAATCTATAAACCCACTTTCACATTAAAAAACACAGAAGATTTAATTACTACTATTCAACAAATTTATTTAACTAATAATTATTTTTTAGCATCTTTCGATATTAAGGATTTATATCCTAACACACCATTTAAGAAGCTTTTATAATTTTTAAAAATTATTTACTAAATTACCTTTAAACCATAATTTAATTTCATTAATTATTACTTTACTTGACGTTATAAAACATCAAAATTTTTTTATATTTGATAGTAAAATGTATAAAAATGACAGAGGCCTA
>JAHWXV010573336.1:0-15965 GCA_024586415.1 Phrixothrix hirtus | reverse complement strand
GCACTTAGATTAGAATATACTTGTAATTATTATATTGTAAGGTTAATAAATAAATTATATATTTTTAAGAGTTTTACAAGGTTAAAACTTAACTTATATAATATACTCCTACAGTTTGAGGTGTTGCTTTCGACTCACCCTGTATATAATTATAATAATTAAATATAATTCGGTGAATACACAATTAGTAAGTAAATATTCAAGAGAGAGAACCAAAGGCAATAATTTTAATTACTTCTGTTTCTTAGTACGCAAAAATATAGGCGATTCATGAAATTAGGAAACAAGGACCGTATTAAACACTAATTTTTAAAGACTTTTAGTCTAATTTTACAAAACTTGCAAATTTATGGTTAAACATTGATCGGAAGCGCGTGTCTGTAATGACTACATGCAACTATAAGTTATATATAAAATACAAAAAATACCTGCTGTGCTTATTCTATGTCGGATTATATTTTGCAATCTGTTGTCTGTTTTTCTATAAAAAATACGATAAGTTGTTGGGATCTTAAACTCGTAAAAATTTAAACACATTATTTTTAAAGGTATATAATTAAATTTGTCTGTTTTTCTATACATTTAATACTACCTTCAAATGTTGAAATGAAATAATAAAAATATAGTATCTGGGTGAAAGTTAAACTAGTTTTAATCAAAACGATATTGAATTAAAGTCATAAGTATATATCGTGGTTATCAATTAGTAACTATGTATACATTTGAATTAATAAATAGAAAACACTAATACCGTCACCCTTGTGATACCGCCCGGTTTGCCTGTGCACGTACACCGGATACTTATTGTACTCCCTCATACTTTGCTGTTATTATTTATATGCTTCTATATAATGCACAGGTATGTCTGTACAGGAAAGCCTAAAAAATCTACGCTAACGTATATGGTGGATTGTTTATTTATTTATTTTTCGGTTGAGACTTCGGGATGCGGAAATACCCTTGACGCGCTTGGATAAGAACTGTCATATAGTAATTTCGTCATGTCTACTAGAATTTTGTCGGATCTGGAGGAGTTCCACCGCCTGTAGGGATTTTTAATGTGCCAAATAACACATTTACAAGGGACCTGCGATTTTAGTTCCTTAGCCGAGAAGAAGGCACGTTTTTTAAACTTTCTCCGCTAAAAATTTACCAGCGTCCATTGGGTCTGTACTCACAACCCTTAGATGCAGAATCAAGCATGCTAACCACTACACCAGTCGGCACCAGCATATGATGGCTTTAAGGATGAATATAATCACGTTCTAGCCTATATAATTTGCTAAAAATGCAAGCAACCAGAAATGTCCCGGAAAATGGTTAGCTTTCCAATAGCGTTTAAAACAAAACAATGTAATATAAATTAGTTTTATAATTTTTATCAAAGTATTGTATAATAATGAAATGAAATACTTTGAAATCTATGTCAAAAAAAATTTGTTTATAAGGGCGGAATCATGTTACAGCAACAAATGAAACGAACAGAAATCAGATAAATTGTCTAAAATGTGGTCATACCTTTTAACTGCACACTAATTCCAAACATTATTCTTTCAATCGTTCTAGATGCTGCAGTGTATTTCTTGTATTAAAATTTTTAAGAAGTCAGTACGGTAGCTGGTGTGAAATAATTAATTATGCGATATTCGTTTAATGTAATTGTATAGGAAGGCTATCAACACAACATAAACTTAGTGAAACTGCAATAATGAGCCGAATTTGTGTATCTGAGTTAATTATTACGAGCTTATAATTGTTATGAAATTGAACTTCACCTATTCATTATATAGAAACTATATGCGAAGTTTGTTAGTCTAATACCGAAAAGGAGAAAACTATTTTAGTCAGTTTGCTGTTCACTTAGCGGAAACCAATTTAATTCTCGCTTCGTAGAGTTGAAATGAGTGAGAAACCTACTGTAATTCAATTACTATACATTGTATACCCTTCTCCGCCTTCTAATTTATAAACACCGAGGATAACACCCATATTTTAATTTATTATAATTTTGTTTAAAATTTCGTATTTTATAGAAACTGTTACCTAAGTATTGTATCATATGAAAATAGTGATGTATCTTAATCAATACTAAATGTGCAGATTTTCAGTGTGAAAATGAAAAACATTTTCTCTGTTTCTGCATTTACTTAACATTATTCTAGTGCGAGTTTTGGTACTAGAACGAGCTTCGTCCTCAAATAATTTTTGATTGCATTTTGTTTTCAGGGACAGCTAATATGTATCTAAATTACAACGGACTAAATACACAAAAAAGTAACAGGCAAGTTAAATACAATTAAGCATACACTGAAAAGCAGATGCTTATTTTTAAAGAATTCATATACTTATAGTCGTAATTACTTAAGAAAAAGGCTCGCCTAGGTTAATTGAATTTAGTAAAAACAACGTAATAAATAATTTGTGTATCCTCTTCATATTTTATTGTCATAACTATGAAGTAATCTAAACCTATCTGTATGCCATAACTTACCTTTTTCTTAGTTTGTGCTAGAATTATTTTTTTGGAACAATCTACAGAGAAATTCTATCAACTCGAGATTTTATTAATATTGGTTTATGTTCTAAAAGACTAATTTAAATCTATTTTCCTGCTGCAGTACGAAATAATCTCATAAATTATGATTGAATTAATTAATTCTCAAATAATGAATAGAAACGTAATTTAGAAATACTCTATTACTTTTGTATTTGAACTATAAGAAATTTACGAACTCTCCGAAGTTGACTATTTTCCGAATTTTATGCTTTTACTGTTATACAGTTATGGCCAATAAGTTTTTGCACTTGCGGCTTATCGCATTCCATATGTTTTTCATAGTTCTTATACATATCAGACCTTGTAACATTTATTTAAATTTCATATATGATATACGAGGTATTTTCCCAAATTAATTGTATTTATCTAATAGTTTTACGATAAATTCAAAATAGTTGTTGTAGCTTATGCGTATTTATTGTTCTTAACTAGTCTTTGACGGTAAATTTGTTCACCTTTGAGGATTTTTGTTGTTAACAATCTTGAACTTTATTCGCATAATCCTTATGTATGTATATGAATGAATTGAATTTTAACAATACGAATTAAATGATTCAGCAACCACAATTACCATCTTTCTTTTATAGAATTAGTTCCACCTGTATATTTATTTCTCAGGACGTATTTTTATGTTTGACCTAAATTTTAATAACTACTCTTATTTGGGAAATAGGCTTTCCAATTCGTTAACTTATTAGTGAGGAATTTTTACCACACTTTAACTTTCATTGTCAAGCTATAGAGGTGCAAAAAGAATCGAGAAACACAGTGATATGCGAGGTATGATCGACAATGTGGCGCCCATCTTCTTTCTTTTAATTACTAAACGATTTAGACGAATACTTACCATCCTTTTCGACTTTGTAAATAACTTTGGACCTGCTTGTCCATTCATCCACGTCACTCTGTCGCCATCTGTGGATGACTTAACCTGGACAAGAGAAACCACCTAATTTATTTAATTTGCGCCCGTTTTTAACGTAACACCAGTCTATTTCAGTTGCAATTTATTGTATTATTAATTTCAATTATAAACACTAAAAACAATTACTTTAGTAGAGCTAAAATGATTTAATAAATATTGCACAGAAATTGTACATATAAATAAACAGCTAATAAAACATTTCCTAAATTAGTATTTTACGCAGAACTTAATATTACAAATTTTTGAAACTATTACCTGATTTGACTCATATTTAAAATCTTGCTTCATATGAATCTCATTTATGATGAGCGTTTTCTTTGGTGAATACGACTACACAAATATTTAATGGAAAATTGAGTAAATGCTTATGATTATAATAAAATAATGCATCAGGCTTGAGATCTAGTTGTGTGTTACATAGATGATAAATGAGACTTTGTGACATCTTTTGGGTTACGTCGGCCACGAGCATTTACCTCAGTAAATTTACTCAGCGAAGGCGGGCAAAACGTGAGCTATAGAGCTGCATTTTTTGGAACTCTGCAGGGTTCTGACTATACCTCGGTTTTATTTACTATTCCTTTTGTTTTATGACCAGTATGCTTATATTTATTTGTACCTACTAATGTTATTTATTCGTCGCACTGTGTATATTTATTTTATAGTATTATTACCTTTTCTACCTCAAAATGGCACCTAGTCTATAGGTATTTGTAGTAACTGTTAACTAATTCAGTTATTAGACCATTTGATTAGCGTATTTAATCAATCTGAGATGTTGGGATAGATATTTACAAAAATCTCAATTTATAAATCCTAGCTCTTGATTAACCTATTTTTATTCTAATTATTTATAATTTTGTTTATTATGCGAAATTAGCATAGAATATTGTATTCTGTTGTCGATGTTAACAGATTTCGACTATGGCGTTGAAAGTTTTGCTTTTAGGTAGCTAGAGGTAATCAAGTTTTATAAATCAGAACGGCGTGGTTCTATGTTATGTAATACTCGTATAGTGGTAATGCATTCGATATAGCAATTCGAAGTTTTGTTTGGGTTGTGTTTGCTTAAACGGTAAACGATATGATACTATCAGGTATGGTTCGACGTTATATGTGTTTTTGAAGTACTTAAGGGTGTATCGGTAACCCAATCTATTTGTAGAATTATTCAGCAACCCTATGGAAGCGAAATCCTATAAGTATGCTTTCGTAGCCTTTGACCGTACGAGGACCAATTTCAATAAATCTGCTGTTTGGTTATGGAACGTATGGGAATAAGTTACTATAATCCCGGATATCACACGGGAGACATCTCCTATAAATCTTCTCGAAGGTGCAGGTTTTGAAGTTTATTAACTGGGCGTCTTATTACGAGGCGTATTCGATGGGTGAATCCTGAATTATTTAATTTTTATAAAGGCACGAATTTTACTTGCAAGGTCTACCTTGGTTAGATTTCGACTTGGTTCAGTTTTTAAAACAGAAATTAAGCAGTTGGTTACTTAAACCTCTGTGACGGTTCTATTAACTTGACAGTGAACTAGCCCCTAACATCATAAACACTAAGACGGCAGTGGCGGTTCTGCCAAATCTAACTAGGTGTATTTAGTGCGAATACTTCGGAGTTACCCTTGCCTTTGACTGGAAGGCGCTTCGTATCTAGCATTTATAGATGAAAATTTGCAACGACTTCTTTGTCCAAGGAATTGTTCTTGTTGGTACTAATAATTTTTGAAACTATCGATTTTTGTTTTCGGCAAATTCTGTCACGGGCGCGTTAGGCGTTACGCCCTCCAACGGCACTGATGGCTGCTACCTCTTTGGAGGGGGATGGGTTCCCAATAAAGTACACCAGTACCTTCCTCGCGCCAAAGGAAGGAAAGATATAGGAAACGAAATGGGCGCAATGCTCCAGATTGCCGTTCAATTTGTGGAACTATCCTTGGAACTGATTCAAACAGTTCCTTGGCCTTTTATGATTTCATCTCGGCGTTGCCTTTTGTTGAGGCCCCAAATATTAATATTAACTTTGGTCGTGATATAAAGGGGGAACCATGATTAATACATATCCTCTGAAATGCAAAGTGTTATCAATTAACTTATCCTACTGTCACAATAAAAAGCTAGTTGAATGACATGACATCCATTTATAAATAAATGGCTTATTTAGCGTAAACACAATATAACAGTTTATAAAAACAAATTACAGATAACTTCTCCGTCCCTTGAATTCGGCCTTATTCAAGAGCTACGGGAAGGACAACCCAAACTACTAAATAATAAAACTAGGGTTAATATATGTACTGAGATACAGTCAACGCAAGTGTACGTCCACGATCTAAACAGAAGATATGCAGTAATGGGTTCCCGTCATACGGGAAGGTTTAAGCTGACGTCTACAAGGGGCTAGAAGCCGGGTCGTGGCTTTAATTGACTTTTAGCCGATACGATTTGACGCTTTGCTTACGCCTTTCACGGCCGACAATAAACAAGCCAGAGAACAACGAAAAAGTGGTACATTAGTTTCTTTCGTCAAATTACCGGGTGGTTAGATTTCCAAACACCAAAATCGTTCGTCGTGATTGATTTATTGGTTCCTGAGTGTGCAGAAGAACATAATACGTTCAAAAAGCAGCTACCCTGGTGGAAAGAGCAGGTCAATCCCAAGAGATTCGTTATCCCTTCTCTTAGGTCTGGTATTCTGCCACACTAAATTATGAGGAGTCCTGAAACTCACACCCGAACGCTTCAGATAAATAGCCAACACACACACGACCGATTTTCGCACTAACAACGCGACGAATCCGTATCAATTATGAATGTCGCCGAACTCTATCGGACGTAAAAATTTCATTTCTCTGTCACCTTTACTGTAACTATTAAATTCCTGATCGGCACAGATGTGGAAAACGCGTCTATCGTGTTTTATTCCGACAGGAAAACTTATCTACTTATTTTCTTGTTGTCCTGTGAACAACGCCGTTTTCGAAAACAGATGGCGGCAAATTTAAAAAAAAAGATTTTGTTCATTAGGCACCGAACGCTAATAAAATCTGCAAATTCGGCACTGTACGTTTTGCACAGAATATTAACATTTCACAGTTCCGGTTATTTAAATAACTAGCTAAACTGAATTTCACTTAGTTGCTTTCTTGCGTATTAGATTTACATGTATATTTTGGTGACTACAAAAATTAAGATACAGATATTCTTATATTAGTCATTTTTGGCGCTGTTATATAATTGGATGCTTGGTAAAAGAACGCTATCTTTGCTCTTATCGTTGGTTACTTATAATGACTTTTATGATTTACAAATTCATTCTATTGTGTAATTGAATTATACACATAGTGTATTTTAATTTATCATTTTACATATTTTTATGTTATGTTTGCTTTTGTATTTCAGGTAGAACTTCCGGTTATTCGATTTTAACCATATTCTTGATTTAACACACTAAGGTGATTGTGGCCTTAAATATAAATTTTAATTTAGCTAAGATTTTTAGTTTCATAGCTGTTTTATTCAGAGTTCAAAATGGAAATAAAATAAACATAGTTTTCTGACAGCAGACAAAAATGGATTATTTACGATCATTTACGTATGCATGAAAAGTCAGCTTTTGCATAAGATTTATACGGCTGTTAGTATTTGATACATCGCACTATGGGAAGTATGCAAAACACCAGTTATAAACGAAGTATAATCGGTGACACACGTTTTCGAAATGCATTTAACATTAGCTACTTCTCACTTTCTTTCAGAACACCATTACAATGCACTACAATACAAAATAATACGTTTGCCTTCATTTGATAATACAGTGCAAATAAATTAATCAATAATATATATAAATGAGGCGTGATTTCACACTACTCTTGCACTTAACCTCAATAAAAGCACAAAAATGAATTAACCCTTAGTTATTAATATATTTTCTACATACACAATTACTAATGGCCAAACTTTTTTGTTTCCTCATTCTCACATTTAGCATCAGGGGTGGTCTAGCATGCAGGCAGCTGCGTTCTCAGGATTACCCTACTGTCTACTGCTCCAATATATTTATTATGACACGTATTGGATATAGATCTTTAAACGTATTCTATTTTTCCGCGTTTTCTTAATATTAAATACTGTACGAATTTATAAGAACACTACAGAATTTAATAAATGTATAGAAAATAATTACACATGCCTAAATCGGAGCTGAAGTTCTTAGATTCATAAATATATTTTAAAGAGTATAATATTTGAAATATGTAAAGTGTCATTTTTTACTATTAACCATCGATTATTTTATCGTAAAATAGTGAAATATTGCAGATAGCTTGTTTTATTTGAGCTGATATAAGAGAAATTAGAAAACGGTAGTGTAACTGTTTTTAAATTTACTAAGCTAAATAATAAAATATTAACAATTAAGCGCTGAAGGTTTAGATAACGCAAGATATCTCGGCTTTTAATATATTTCCATTTAAAAATAATTTTGTCTTTTGGTGTAAGCCGCTTAAATATTATTTGACCTTGATAGATCTTCTCTGAGAAAATTTGTTGAATTGAATTATTGAGATAAATGAAACGCCACATTTTTTGAGCGTCAAAATGTTATAAAAAATACTTTTTAATAGCACTTTTATCTATTTTGAATTTTGTAAATGTATTTCAAACGGAATAGAACATATACAATCGACTAAAAAAAATTTGGTGTAAGACATTACACAACTTTT
This sequence comes from Phrixothrix hirtus, assembly GCA_024586415.1. NCBI lineage: Eukaryota > Metazoa > Arthropoda > Insecta > Coleoptera > Phengodidae > Phrixothrix > Phrixothrix hirtus. Next base: position 7,750 of record JAHWXV010573336.1, on the reverse strand, counting down.
TCTTACGCACATAGATATACCAATAGTGTCCACAAATGACTAAATTATTGTCTATGTTTATTTTGGAAACGATAATTGTAACGGTCACCCATTCAAGTTTAATATTCTTTAACGGTTGTGTCAACCAAGAAACTTATAAGTTCTACAAAAGATATATTTAATGGGTCATCTCTGCATATGGGAGATTCTCTACGAAAAATTAACGCATTGCTGTGTAATATGATTTCAAAAAGCTCAAGTCGACCGAAATTCCGAAAATCCATAATCATTAAGCCTTGTTTATAAAAGGGTTAAGCAGTAAAGGAATATACAAAGGCATACAGTAATTATGCTATAATTTATCGTTAATACTTATTGATTTGCATATTAAGAAGTCTGTTTTCGCGAAATATGGTGTACTTCACACGGATTTCTTGATATTAGTAGTCGTATTTGGATATATACATAGTTTATTAACAGTATTTGTTTAATTGCCTAAAATTTATGTTTAAATGTCCCGCAATACTTAGAAAATACTGGCGTTAAATAATGATAACACACTTTGGCACAAAAACCTAATTGACTTTTCTAAAATAATTCATAAATTCTGTAATTACACTTCCACAAGTTGTGGTATCGTTACAGTTTGTAAAATTTTAGTGGTTTAGCCTTTGAATAGATAATGGATGGAAGGAGCATTCAATATTATTACTGTTGCTTAGAATTACAACGGAAGTAGCCTTCTTGTAACGCCACCTTCATTCTATATTACTTGACATTTAGTAGTAGATGCACGTAGATTATATGTTGAAGATCAATTAGAAATGATTAGCTGTGTAGCCTGCGGAATTTCTACCACGCAAAAAGAATAAGAATATAGGAATAATGTTTCATCAGTAAGTATTATTACTGTTTACCTAATTCTGAAGTTGACGGTTTAAATGATAAGTTATAATTTCAATGTCAATGATAAACGTAGGCATAGGTAATATTTTATTGGTTTATTAGTTTGTATTTCAGTTCGATTTGAAAATTTAAAATTTGTCAATATTTATAAGCGAAATCAATAAAATTGCGATATGTTTACAATTTTTATTTTGTTGGGATAGTAGATAATGTGTATGTACCAGATTCCTGCTCTAATACAAAATTTTGTACTTATATAAAAAGTTCTCGGATACATCACTGGTAACCGGAAATATTCATGCACCATATTGTACACCCACCGCGGACAACGATTTTATACGAAAGGCTCCTTCCTCAACTATTTATTCAAAGGGATTAGCCGAAGCAATTGTGCAGCATATCATATTTTATCACCGCAGCATTAATAACTAGGCAGAAAAAATGTAAGATGATAATAATATCTATGAAGCAGAGAAGTCTTCTATGGAAAAACCTTTTAGTGCATAGTTGGATAAACGAGATTGTGTTTATAATTAAAGAAAAATACACAGTCCTAAGTAAATCTCAAGCTCTGTCAATCGGGAATATGATAAGTAAGACATAGACACGAATTTGAGATTGATATATAAAAATACGAAAAGCATGAACGAACAAATTTCACTTGAAAAATAAAAAATGTACTAATAATAATATGTAACGAAAGTTGAAGACTGACAGACATGGCACACAAAATATTCCCATGGCAACTATATTAATAACTAGATCGTATCCTTTGTAATATTGTATGTAAAAAATATTTGTTTCGAAAATTGTTTAATCAGAAAAACGTAAACTGTAAAATTCAAAATTTTGATATCAACTTTACGTCATATTTGGATCATAGCAAAACAGGTAATGTCGTCTAATACTTTTACTTTGCGACTTATAATGCAATCAAAATGGTCTAAAACCTTAGGTTACCGTAAAATGGGGTGACTTCGATATGCAGGTGTAATTTTTATCGCACACGTTTTTGTTCTTATTTGGGCCATTCGCGATCTCTCGGTAAAATTGATGCTTCCAAACATCATTAGATGGCTGCAGCAGTTAGTGAATTTTGTGAAGTGCTTAATTCGATATCTAGGCTTTCAATATTTAACTGTGTAAATCTCTTCAAAAAGCGAAGTCTTCAGAATTTCTGGTATGGAGCGTATATGCTTATTTGAATGGCCTTTCATTATATTGATATAGAAATGTACATGCTTTAGAACCACTTTCACCAGAAAAAATCTTAAAAGTATGCTTGACAACACTTGTGGTTAGATTTCTTTTTGTCAGGATTACTTTGATCAAATTACTTTAATAATAAGCCCCTCGGCGTGGCCTTTTTCGGCCTCTTAAAAATGGCCTGGCGTAAAGTGCTTCTTAAATGTAAAACTGAAAATTGAAGAGCAGGCGTTGTACCAAAAGTAACTATTCCAACACTTCAAGGAAGCATTATAACGGATGGACGATGTTGAAAGAAAAGATGGGTCTGCAGCCCCATTCGCGATAAAGGGGCTTTCAGGCTACTAGTATATCACCCTTAGACTTTAGCAAAGTTTTGAAAAAAATTCCGATTCAAGAGTTAGAAAATTCAAACGAATTAGTTGCTGACATATTAACAGACAAAGAGAACGCGGAGAGACATCATGGAGGAGAAATAAAAAAAGGAAGAAGTTAAATGTTGGAAGAATCATAAGGCTTAATAATTCCTTTGAAGGCGAAGAAAAAAACACCGACTTATCACAGCGAAGCTGACTCAGAAATTTCTGTAGCACTACCGGAACTATTAGAATATCTTGAAATCTCTGATGAAGGCATTAGACCAGGAAAGAATGCACTTATCAGATTCGTAGGTGATGGAAAAGAAATACAATTTTTTATAGTTACATGTGCCTAATTGAAACTGCTTCTTTATTACATAGCATTACAATACGAGGAATGAAATCTAGCGTTCGAAACGATTGTCAATTATTCAAATTTAGTGATGAAGATGAGTCTATTGTGAAGAGGAATGACATTGTTGCCTTTCTTCCTCAACCAAAACTAGTGGGAACCGGGAATAGACCAGAGTATAAATTTAACACTGAAATTGATGTTAAAGAGTATTAATATGTTAAAGTTTGCTTTATCTGCCTACGTTTTAAGTTGTTTTACTTTTGTGCTAATTGGAGTTTGTTCTTTTTTAATTTCATTTTTGTTTCTGTAGCAGAGTTCAATAAAGTATTTTTAAAAGGTTTTTACTGCGATCAATTTTACCCCGGAATATAAAAAATTAAATATCTCGAGGACGGCTTGATCAATTTGGACGGGGTTGTAATTGATTACGTATATGCACCTCTGCTGTTATTTCGTACTATAAAATTGGATTGATCATACACACTCCGACCAGTTAGATGACTCTACTCACCCACGTTTTAATTTTTTTTGCCAAAAATATTTATTCTGCATTCAATTGGATGCCAAAATTCAATTCTTTAGATGAAAATACACCTAGTGTGATGCTTGAAATAAACAAAAATGTTTTAAAAAAAATATTGGTAAAAGAAATTTTAAAGTGATCTAAGTACCCCCAGTTTTCGGTACTAAATTGTCCTATGCCAACACACAGGGTTTACATAGTCTAATTAGAAATGAATGTAATCTGGAAAACTTTTTGTTCCGCCTACCACCCCCACCCAACAACTCCATCTACCGATCATCACCAAAAGCTTTTTAACTCGTAAGAACTTTCCTTAGTTTGTATTCACCAAATTTGAGAGTAATTTCTTATACTATGTCTGTGTTATCGATAACGAATGATCTATTACGGAAACACGACATACAGACAAGCAGACAGACAGAAATCACATAAAAATTGGCCTAGCCGTGTTCAGGAGAACCCAACACATTAAGTAATGGTGAAGTCGATACATGTGAAATTATGACACATTCTTATAGCTTTTGTATACTATCGTACATTGGGGAAGTTAAAACGGCTTTACGTGTTTCAATTATTTAAATCATTTTATCATACGTATAAGAATCCGAGATTTAAATTAATTATCAAGATGGAGTTAGGTAACTTTCAATCTTCAAATTAATTTGCCAATCATGCTACACTAGATACGGCCGTCCATAAATAATTATTTTCTCGATATAATGATATAATAATCTCTCTGTAGCTTTTTATTGTTTTAATTTAATACCTACAGTCATTTTCACAAAACCAACTTATGCTTGATTTTGGCAGAAAAAGAAGCTACAGATTGGTCGTTTTAACCTGAGAAAAACGAGTCGATGGCTTCGGTTTTATACGTGACAATTCGTGCCTATTTATAGATAATAAGCTTTAAAGTACATTCAAAGTAGAAAACATGTTCGTTTTTGCATTACCTGCTCTAATACAGATTGTTTTATAAGCATAGTCATATAAATAATTAATAATCAGATATTTATGGAATAATTAAACTGTTGAAAACCGTATAGATTAATGTTAACTTTAAAATAAAATTACAAACATTTTATATTGCTGCAGTTTAAAAGTTGTCATTGGAAGTATCATCATAATCAATATCACTATCATTAGAATAACTTTTATTTTATTTTACTACTATTTTACACTGTTCTCAATTATTTTATAAGACACCTGATGTTCTTCCGCAACCCGTTAACCCTTTGCAGATTGTCAACGTACTGATTACAATTTAAATGAATTTTTAATTCGGAGTGTATAAAGCTGTTGCCACTGTAAACGCCTTATGTGCAGTGCATAACTTTTTCCCAGGTTAAAATGGCCGAGCTGTAACTTTACTTCTTTTCAGTTAGTCAGTGCGTTGTTCCTTAAATGTAAAAATTATAGTGTGTACGCGGACATACATGTTGCATCAGTCTGCCAGTCTGAGTTAATAAATCTCAGTAGTCAAGAAGTACTTTTAGTTGTCGAAAATACTTAAGCACTAGTGTCGGGTATCTGTGTCAAGTTCTTCGTGATAGGAATTGTTATTCGTTAGGACATTACATTGGGTCCATTTGAATAACTCAAGGCAGTGTGGAACCCTTGTTGGTGTTTACCACCCTGCTGGCTAAGAAAGATGAATTATGGAAAAATGCTTTCCATCTAGGCTTTTGAAAAGCAAACATCCCTGCATATGTAACGTCAAATTTATAAAAGTGTACTGGATATTTTCTGCACGTAATTGATTTAGCATTGACGAATTATTTGAATTGTACGCCGACATTGAAATTTTAGTTGATTTGATGTTCCCTAGGGTAATTACTTTAGTGTAAGGGTTTTGTTGTCAATCCCCTTTATAAACGAACCCAGTTACTGGAAACACGTTTGTATAATGGTACAATTCTATCACAGTCCATGCAAGTATCATCATCAGCTGTGGTGGTGAAAACAATTAATTGGCATATCATAATGAGAATTGTCAATGTTATATACCTAGGAGTTATACGTAGTTGGTTAATAGTTTTGTAATTTAGTATCACCAAATGAATCTTTGGCAGGGTATTTCACGACGAGCTTACATTGTCTGTTCGCGAAAAGCTATTAAATTTACTATTATGAAAATTTGTATAAAGTGATTGCAGCCTAAATACTTTCAATTGTCTAGTGCTTCAGGTTATACCGGAAGTTGTCAACAACTTCGTTATTTGAAATAGAATATATTATATATTTCTCTATTTTCTTCTAGATCACTAAGTTTTAGTGACAGTTTATTCAATAAACTCTATAGCTAAAGTGAACTGTTCTTGAGATATTAAGTTTTAAATGTAACATAATATACAGAATTAAATTTAGCAAAATTGGAGTGTAATAATTTTAAAAAAATAGATAAAAGCTATAATAAACATACAAAATTTCGTCCGTGAGTAGGAAGACATTTATTTTTCCTCGACAGAATGCCAACACTTGTAGCATGCATACTAGATATTGGCGACAAAGAATTGAATAAATTGTGAGCTCCCTGCTCTTCCTTTGTTGTTAAAGGAGAAAAATAAATTTTACTCTGTAATGTACCTATGCCCCCGGATCAAGTTTCCATTTTTGTAAATAATTAACCTAGTAATTTTAAAGTATAAACTCGATGCTGAAATAGGGCATAGTCACATTAATTTTATATATTATATATAATTTTGATTCTGTTAATCCAAGTAATTTAGCTTGTACTACTGTTTTTGTTAATTACTTTCAATTAAAAACAGTATCGTAAACGTTTGTTAATAATATTTCAAGTACATTAAATTACGCATCCGATGTTGTATTAATTAATTGTAGAAAATGTTAATTAAGCGAATTTAAGGGCTAGAAAGTTGTTTCTCCTTCAGGCCACAGATAACCATTTTATATGAAAGCTGGCAGTATAAATTGGGTTTTCAGAGCAAGTTCCACCTCCAGAGCTGGTTGAGCTACTCATCGAGTAATATAATTTAATAGGGCATAATTAGAATTAGTTCCAATTGTAAAGTAAATTTCAAAATTGTTAAATTTGCAAATCCGCAACATTTCGATTACTTAACATAATTAAAATTTAAAGCAAACGAAAAAATCGTATTTTAATACAGACCACATGTTTCCAATGTTTGGAGGGAAAAAAACGCTCTATAAACAAATTACGATACCTAACACAAGGACCGCGAAGGCTGTTTACCCGCACATTTTGTTTTGAATTCAGTTTTTAAGCAGGAAGATTCTATTCCGTTTGGCTAAAGGTTATTTATTCAGATACTCACCGTGATATTGAAAAGCATCCTGGTTCCTTTCTGCAAAGATGTTGATAGAACACCCCTATGATTCAATCTCGCGCTCCAAGCAGTGACAGTCCATTTTGGAACGTGTCGCTCCTCACCCCCTTAACAAATCTACGGCAAGGATAAATAATCCAGCACTAAACAATAAATACCTAAACTAAAATACACACGCGAAAACAGCACTTTTAAAATAACTAAAACCGTTTACACACAACAAACCATCGCCATTTTGGTGGTCATGATCCGTTAGATCGATATCAATTGTAAATAATAAAGTGCACAATAAAAGTGCTCTCCCACGACACCTATGATGTGTAATTAAAAGAGAAACAACCACTAGCTAATTTTAAAAGTTTTATATCAATAATAAAATTCTAATGTTGTAGAATTTACTTTATAATGTTTTAATATGTGATTTTTCTGTTATAAAGTCTTATTACTGAGGTATAATTAGACAAACAATTAATAAAGGATTATACTATAAAGGCAATATAACCATAGTTCATATAAATAGTGACAAATGCAGAATAAATAAATGTCAAAGTGAAGCACAGTTTTAAAAATAATGAGCATGCAAATATCCTGAGTTAAAACTAAATGCCAATATTTGAATTAGAATAAAGTACATTTATGATGCTTTATAATTAAATACAAATAAAAATAACGTTTTTGAAAGGTGTACGTACACCTAGCCTATTAAGAAATAGAAAAGTACATTTAGCTTATGAACTATAACTTAATTAAAAATCAGAAGTGTTAATTGAGCTAATTACAAAAAAGGCACAAATGGCACAGAGTGATGATAAAGTTCCGCACCAAGCCCATAATTTTATTATATGACGTTTTTTGAAAAATCCTCGAACACGTCAATTTTGTTTTCTAAAAAGACACCTCCAAACGAAAAAAAAATTTTTCAATCGTCTTGTGTTATTGAGGAATGACGTCATCGTCAATTTTTTTAAATAGCAACCCTCATTTTTTTCATGGATTTTGATAGACGTTCTTACCCGCTACACGATGACATAAACATTTTAGTACCTTATATAACAATTTTTTTGAGAAAAACACTCATTAAGTTTAAAAACAGTAACATTTATTCTGAACA
>JAHWXV010573206.1:0-16298 GCA_024586415.1 Phrixothrix hirtus | reverse complement strand
TAAAATTAAGTATACAATAATAATTAATTTACAGAAAAATCAGCACATTTATTAGGCCTGCCAAACGTGGGGCATTTAAGATATTAAAATTAATTGTAAAATAATTATTTACAAAAATAATATAGCACTATGTATATGTAATACATTACCCAGGTTTGTACTATAATACTGGCATCACAAAATTGTAAAAAAAATATTGTTTAAATAAAAATATACACTTGATGATTTACATTTTTAACTACCTATTCAAATAACAGGAACGGAGACCTAAGTATAAAACCACATAACCAAGTCACGTCCAAATATAAAATAATTTACAAAAAAGTTAATTTTTAAATAAAATAAAAATTCAAATATCTATTTAAAACAAAATATTCCAAGTAACTTAAATTAAGAAGTCATCTAAGATAGAACTTTATTGTTTGCAGTTCAGTAAAAATGTTTTAGAAAATGCTTACAATTTATTATTAGTGTCCTGTATAAAAATGTGTTGAGAAAATACTTTTTTACGAAAATGTTTAAAGTTCAATTTTTAGTGGGTCCTCTATATCCAAAAGCAGGTTCTTAAGAATTGTTCTGTATGTTTGCGGCAAACAATTCAAAAATTAAAAGTTCTAAATAAATCGAATTTCACATTTATATTTATTATCTTCCTAGCATCAATTGGTATTATTTTGGAAATCAATTTAAGTAAACAGTATTCTAAAACAAATGTCTATAATTTAAAATGAAATTAAAATTATAGCGAATAAACTAAGAAACGAACAAGATATCTTTTGTTTATTTAAAAAGTATACAAATTTTTTCATCAAAACTGTAAGGTTTTAAATGAAATTATTATATTAAGAAACCATCTGAACTTAAGATATCTCGAAATTATATAGAAAGAAGTTACCGAAATACAAATACAAACTATAGTCAAGTATTGAATTTTGAACTTGGAATTTTACTCTCAATAATGAGATATTCGACAATCTCATTAGGCATTAATAAAATACTTATTTGAGGAAATAATAATGCAAAAGGAAAGGCAACGAATATTATGAGAGCAGTAAAAGAAACATGATTTCAGATTAAATAGTTGTAGGTTAGGCTCGAGTAATTAACTAAATATTTTAAATTGGAGGTGAATATGAATAACCATGTATTTTAATAAGTTGATTATTAAGAATATTAAATTACTCATTTTCACCCAAATAAATGAAACATTAAAATATTTTGAGAATGTTACGGTTTATTAACTTTTTAGAAAAAGCAACATCATCATCAGAAAAGAACTAAAAGTAACAATTTGAAAAAGTTAAAAAATTTAATCAAGCTATTCTCAAATTTTGAAGGAACTCCACTCTAATTTTAAAACTAGGTGAATTTAATGGCAATTGGCCTATTTTAAATTTCTACAAAAATAATAAATCGAAATTCATCAGAATTCACAGTTAATTAACAAAATAGACGATATCTAAATTTTAAAGCACTGATTAACGGTGAAACAAATTTTCTCTTTAGCTGAATGGAGAATTGGTGATTCATATAATACGCCATCTACTAATAAATATTTGAAAATTTTCCAGTTGTTATGACAAAATCAAAATACACAAGTTTATCCAGATTAATAAAGTGGAATAAATTCGAACTCACCTAGTTTTTCTCCTATAAATAATACATCATAAATACCTGAAATTTGGTAGGATCAAAAATTTGTTACATCCAAAATAACTGAACGGCCCCCAAAAATTAAGAAGAAATTACGGTCACCTTAGACGCGAGAGCTGCTCCCTTGATGTTGAACCTATCTAGGAAGCGATGACTGTAGGGTACAATTGTTATTATGACAATTGAGCGTCATCTTTTACGAGTTTAACGAAAGTGGCGGCAATAGAAAATATTACGTCATTTTAAAGATATACGTTATTAAATTAAACAACTTGTGAAAAAATCATGAAATACAATAACGAGCATTTCCGAGCAGTAATTTTCTACAATTTCAATCGTGGATTAAGTCAATAAAAGTGTTTTGATGAGATGAAAAATGTATTTGGTATTGAATCATGTTCATTAGCTACGTAAAGAGCTGGTACAACTAATTTTGTTTTGCTTGTAAATTTCCGAAGGATGAATATTGCAAAACTCACCCAAAAATTGCTGTGATTGAGGAAAACATCAAGATTGTGCAAGATACGATAAAGATAGACCATCACGTTACTATTCAATCGATTCAAAGAAGCCTTGGCATTGGTGTGAAAGATTAATACTATCTTGCATAATCATCTACATATACCTAAGCTATGTGCTCGTTGGATGACGCACAATTTATCAGACGTTCAGGCGGATCCTGTGAATTGGAGCAAAGCCATACTCAAACGTTTTTCCCGCAGATCGCCTAATGTAGTATATAGTATTGTAACAGGTGATGAAGGTTGGGCATATTCTTATGATCCCGAGAAAAAGCACAGTAAGCTGTTGGGTGTTCCAAAATTAGGCGCCTCCAACAAAGGTTTCACGGGAAAGAAATCGGAATAAGAAAATGGTTACCACCTTTTTTCGAATTACTAAACACATTGCAATCGCAGTTTGTTAATTTTAAATAGTATACTACTGTTTTTATACACGAAATCCCTCAAAAACTCCGTGAAAGGGAATCGAAAGGAAAGCCTTTCTTATATTATGATAACGCTTGTGGACATACCGCCGCTAGAACAGCATATCTAAGCGAGAAAAATTTCGAATTAATGGATCATCTGGCATCTAGTCCCCAACTAAGACACAATTATTTCTTTTTATTCCCACATGTTATAGGTAAATTGCGCAAAAAACGTTTCACTTCGGCCAATGAAGCTGACGTTGCTTTTTAAAACGAGGTAAATAATACACGTTCAGAGATGTGGAAACAATGTTTCGAAAACTGGTTCTTACATATCCAAAAATATATTTTCTGTACTAAGAACTTTCACCTATTTTTTTTGTAAAAATATAACATGTTGAAGCAATTTATTGCTTTTCGTATGTCTCAAAAATTTGAATTTCCGAATTTGGTGCCATTTCACTAGGAATACGACACGCAGTCAAGTGACGTCAGTAGACAGTAGCGCTCTATGCCGGTAGTTGGGAAGTCGGTCTTAAATGCTAAACATCTCGAAAACAGATTGGTGAAGTTTCTTTTTGTACAACACAAATAGCATATAACACTTTAAAAAATATATATATATATATATAAGTGGTATTTTGTACCTCATTGTAAAAATAAATACATGTTCAAAATCCTACATGCTATAAATTTGATCCAACAGTAGCTAAGCGAGTATATTTCCAATAACACGTAACATCAGTAGGAGTCATATTAATAATGCTAACGTACGCCTACAGTCTACTGGATTGCAATAATTTTTATAAGTGCCATTATCGTTATCATATCAACTAAAATAAGTTACCAGATGATGCTGCACAATCGTAACTCTGAATATTTTCTACGATTTCAACAATTTCATTTATTGTTAATGACATCATATATTATTGTGAATTCGGTGTTCTGGACATATCTTTGCTTTTACAATACAACTACTATTGTTCCATTTAATTTGTACATAACCTATAGCGTTATTATCATAGGACTTTCTTGATGATCTACAAAATAAATAATAGTTACTTAAAATAAGTAGTTAGACTTTTAAAAACAATTTTGGAGTATTTAACTAATTTGTTATAAGCAACGGTATTCATTTATTTACGCTTGTGCCTTAGCGGTTCTGATTTCTGCTAAGTTGAACCGCGAATCATTTTTAAGAAATCCTCCTACCATAAAAATGTTCACTCTCAGCAAGTTGTTGGATTTAACCATCACATATCCTTTTTCCATTACTTAATGGCTTAATAAACTGTTCCTACACGATTACCAACATTAAAGCTAGTTTTAAAAAACTATACAGTGGATCTGATTTGTATAGCGTCGAATATGTTGGATATTGTGATGATACATAATAGGTGTTTACGATAATTAAACCGTTTCACACCAATCCAGTGTTCCTTCTATACATTTCATTAATAGTTTTTATGATACAACGGAGATAAAACATTTGTACCGGTGTGGAACGGTTTCATTATCGCAAACGCCTATAAAAAAATAACAGTTGCGTTTCTGTCTACTGTCTCGTGACGTTACGACCAATAGCGTTACGTTCTTGATACTGCCACTGAATTCGTGAATGTTTCAAATTTGTAAAGTATTTTAAACGACTTTCTGATTATTTTTAAATGTTATATTATTACAATGGAATTTCTGTAACGATTTAGTTTCATTGTTACCAAAAAGAGAAAGCATTTTCCGGCATATGAAAGTACCCAATTAAAAATATTTTGAGAAATTATAATAAATTTTTTATAAACCAAAAATGTGTTTTACCCTATAAGGTTCAACATTAAGAGAGCAATCCTAGTAATAGCAACTTTTATGGTAAATTTAAATAATACAACGTTTAATTATAAATTACAAAATAAATAAATGAAATAAAAATCATAATAAGAATGATAATTAAAGAAAATGAAATAAAGTAAATTGCAGAATCAAAATTTACATCCTTATATCACAAGATTTATCGGCCAAAGGCCCAAATAACCTTGCTAAGTTTCTAAAAGTGCAAAACAAACGCTTCTGAAAAATGTCGAAATTTAAAAACTAAAATGTTAAAAAGAGAATTTAAATTGATTTATATAATGAAAATGAAATTTGAAAACTCTTAAAATTGGTTGTTGTAATTAAAAAGATCAATATAGGAATTGACTAAATATACCATTAATAAATTTAAGTAAATAAACACATACAAGGTTTCGCATTCAAACCGAAATTAAACATCTAGTAGTTGGTAATAGAAACTGCCATTCTGAGCGTAGAATTTATTACTACGAGGAGTTTATTTATCACAAAAATAGATTTATATATGACATAAATAAATGTATATTATTAAAATGAAGTGTGAGGTGTGACTTAAACTTCCAAATAAGTCTAAAATAATAGGTATTCATTGAATATACTTAATTTACTAACAATTATGGTGAACTTACTGCAAATACATATGAAAGTAGACAAGTTTAAAATCGTTTAATTTTCAAAACTAAACAAGAAACGAGCTGATATACTACCTATTTTTCTTGTATTAGATATGACTCACTCATTTCTTTGTTTAAAAATCATGTTGTGCTTGTTTAAATTATATTTCTTGGAGTGTTGTTGCTGCTATATATCCTGAACTTTCCAGTTTTATAAATATTTAAATTTTAAGTATCAATACTAGTTTCTTTTCTTAACTCTGGTTTTCTTTTCAGAAAATAGAGAAGCCGTTTCTAGAAGCTGTGAAGACGACGCTAGGAGATCGATATACAGAAAATGTGGAAACTATATACAACATTACAATAAAGTTTATAATAGAAACTTTGATTAAAGGTTATGATAATGCCAATGCTCCTGCGTGAAAATTTCGGGAACAAATCATTATAAACTCTAAAGTGATAAAATACTTATTTTAAAGGTCAATGTTTGTATAAGTGAGTATCCCGAAGTTGCTTCCACAAGTTTACCAAGCATCGCCAACGTAAGCATTTTGTGTTCAAAATGGCTAGGCTGTAACTTCCAATAGATAAGTATCTGCAAATATACAAGTAGACGTGATTGTTGTTTCTGTGTCATATAAGTGTTAATTAATTGATTTTTTACACTGTAACCTAACCGATTATCTTAGTACATAGTAAGGCTAGTTGTAACGAAGGGTATAAAGGGAATTATGTATTTTATTTATTATAACCACAAAAGAATATTATTCTTAAATTAAGAAAAATGCTTAACTTTATATTGTTGTATGCTTTATTTTAATGGTTTAGCATTGTAGTTTCATTTTTATCTTTCTGCTCCTTTGTTTTATAAAAGATTAATATAGCTGAGAGGAACAAAGGATATGAATGGAATCTCGATCCCACAAAAATGAAATTGGTAGAATTATAAAGGAGGATATTACTGCCTAAAATAAATAGGTAATAGCTATGATATATTTACATGAACTGTTTTGTAATTTTCAAAATTATGCGGCGTTTATATTGCACAGAATTAAATCCTTGTTTGAAAATTTAACAAGTGGTGCTAGACACTATTTATCGTGCATCTTATAAATTGAGCTAAAATTGTATCTCTGTTCCGAAATGTAATACTGTAAATAATTGAAATATTGAAAATATATACATATATAATTTTGTTTTTAAACTGCTTAAATTATAATGAATGTACTTTATTTTACTTCATAAAACAATTATTGTGACAGTTTCTCTTAAACCACTCTAATTAAGTTTACTTCACAATTTGTTTCCACACTTGTTTATACTTTTAATATTTCTCTATATACATAAAATATTAGGCGATTTAGTAAAAACTAATTTTTCAATGTAGAAGGTGAGGGCTGAGAATTTTAATTTCTCAAACTACAAGCTAAAATTAATTCAACAAAATAATTCTATTTTTAAAACATTTATCGTTAATGCCAAGGTACCTAAGAAAATCTATTTACTTTTTAGTACCTTTATGATTCATAAATTTTTAATCGAAATGCTTTTTTCGTTATCATTCTAAGTGGTTACTCTGGAAGATTATTTTTATAATTCAAAAATAATTAATTTTTAAAATGGTAGCTGTATGATTGTATAAATTTAGTATGGATAAAATTACAATCAATAAACCAGTATAACTAATGTCGTCCAATAAACGCAAAGTTCTCTTCAAATTTCTAAAAATGACGGCTATACATGATGTCGTGGACATAAGGACATTACTTTAACTGCAGACGCATCTTCATATGTGCGACAGAGAACGCTTATAAACTATGTGCCTAAGTTGCATACGTTTCGAAATATTTGCAGGTCAAGTTTTCAGCCCACCCCTGCTTTTAAAGCTGGTCTACTGTGTTTAACAAGAAATGGCTAGTCGTCTATACAGCTTTTGCCAGTGACCGAAGCCGAACGAACGGCTTCGATATGAGGCATACGATTTCAGAGCAGCATTAATGGTTGTTCTCAGCTGTTTATTATAAATACCCGCTAATTACCGTTTAAAACAATAAGTCTTATTTTCTTCCTTAAAATTTCTAGTGTGTGTTAATTGCGCATGTGTATAATTTCTTTAAATTAAAAACAAAGTTTTTACTTAATAGATACAATTTTTAGTATGTATACATTTGTATTATTGGATATGGAAACATTTAATTAATTTTCAATTTTGCGAAGCCGTTTTAACACGGTATTAAATTATTTTTGATAAATATCTTCATATTGTTAATATTTGCAATCACTTGTGTTGCATGCATAATTTAAATGTGAAAATAGTTAAAATCTAAACGACAAATAAATTTCATAAAGTTTTACGTAACTTGTATGCAGTAAAAAATATCTTCATATTGATGGATGGCTGGATCAAACATATGTCAATTCCAGATATTTATCAAATAAGTTTATATTAATTAATGAATAAATAATTATAATTAATAAGTAATAGTGTAGTACAAATACACTTAGATGATTTAAAGGAATACCTTCGATTACTAACAGCTGATGACCGTTACTCGAAAAAGTGCATTCATGGTAAATATAAACTGATTCTTTGTCAATAAAATAAAGTGGTGTTTATGTTTTAATTATCTTTAATAGTTAAAGATATACAGGCCTATATCCATGATAAATTTTTACGCGAAAATTTACAAAAACGTTTTTTTAATTGGATTAAAAGGTTGTGAAGAATTATGTTCACAAACGGCTTGGGTACACGTGTGTTAAATAATGCTACTTATATCCGGAATACTGTATTTTTTCGGTTGTAAGTATCTGTAAATGTTCACGGATCAACCGCTACCTCATTTATTTTCTTTCAAAAATGGAAAACGTTGCACGAGCATTGTTTTAGTTGCCAAAATTACTTGAAAGGAAATAAAGTATTTGACATTTGTCTCATATTGACCATATATTCCAGACTGTGGTGAAAAATATGACGAATACTTTGGCTGATTTTCTTATTTTCAACCAAACACATATCTTATCATCTCTAGGTTTCTCCAAGAACTTTAATTATTATCCAAGGTCTTCTTTCTCAAACAAAATCTTTTTTTCATTTTTTGACAATATAATTAAAAGATAACACGATACCTTACATTAGTGAATTTTTAGTTAGTTTAATGAAATGAAAAACCTCCCTTAGAATATGATCATTACTACGTACACAACAATCTCAAATAAATTAACGCATGTCAAGATGAAATTGTTTAGTAATTAAGAGTGAATATTTCTAGTAAATACAGTTTTTCAAATTAAATCTTTTAATATCTGTATCGCTGTCTTTACACTAACTTTTAAACTTTTCGTAGAAAAGTTTAACATGAGAAATGTACCTTTAATCTTTTACAACAGAAAGTTATTTAAACTTATTTTATTTTAACTGAGCATCAATTTTTCGCTCAGTTTTATAAGGGGCTTCATCAAGAAAGGAAAATAAGGCGAGAAGTACAATAACTCAACTTATAACATAGCTAAAGGTGGATCTTCAAACAACTGAGAAAGGAGAGTATGAGAATGAACATTTATAGTGAAAATGGTGCGGAGTTCCTAAGTGATGGATGAGACTTCTATCTCCAGGTAATGCTCGTATGTTCTGATTGATAAGCATCAATAACTAGGGCGCCGGGCTAAAAACAATCAGTCAATGGTTAAAAGAAAAATTAAATGAAAAAAATGATTATAACTCCGGTTATTAAGGTTCTCACAGGTAAATCATATTATAAACAATAACTAAGTCTGCAACAATAAGAGTATATTCAGTCAATTATAGTCAATGTTGTAATATATAACAAAGTGGCATTTACTGAAGTGAAAATAATATCAAAGTGTAATGGGGCAACAAAAAACAAGCGTTGATAAAAATTTAGAATTAATTTCAATCTTACGATTCTCTAGGAATTCTTAGTCTGACACAGCTGCTGAAATTCCTTGGAAATAAATAGAATGGTAGCACTTTGGTTGGAACACAGTCTACTTAAACCATATTAACAGTAATCCGCTCAATAATTAAATTTAGGCAAAATAAAATAACTACAGTTTATTAATGAGTAATAACAAATCAATTAAATTAAATTTAATAATACAAAAATGACTGTAATTGAAAATGCCTTACTAATTAAGCGGAAAAAACCCATGAATATAATTAATTCACATGAATTATAACCTTAAGACAAAAAAACATTTGCTAAAAATAAATAACCAACTATCTAATTTTGAATGTGAAAAGTCCATTTAATTCGGTGCTACATTTATCTAATTTGGAATTGATAGCAAAAACTACAGAAGTTATTATAACTAATAATTGACAAATGACTCTAAGGAAGAAAACCAAATTTAAAGTTCATAAATACACAATACAAACTGCAACTAATCCAAAACAAATAATTTATAAGTATACCATAACTTATAAAACCAAACTATGGATTTTATAAATAAATACAAACTTCCAAATTCTATATATTTCTAATGTCCACAAATAATTTACTTAATCGGCTGATAGGGCCGCTAATGTAATTACCTTATAAAACTTAATAATTTACTCATCAAATAATAATTTTTATACAGAAAAATAAAAACAAATCCAAACCAGAATAAAAATCTCCTTTATTATCACTTTTATCTTCAGACTTCTAACCCTAAAACAAATGAAATAAATAAACACAACGTTAACATATGATTGCATTTTAACAAACTAAATACCTTACAAAATGAAATAATCATAATGAAGTACGTTAGTAACTAATACTGATTATCCTAAGGTAATTCCAAATCTTAAAGCTAAAGGTACTGATGACTGAATTGGGAATTGGGAAGTCAGCCTAAAACCAATAAAAATATTTAATGAAAATAATTGCGAAATTATAGACAGCGTTTGACACATTACATTGGTTACGAGTAAATCATTCTACAAATGACTACACATCATTGCATAATTCCAACGATAAACGCGTTACTAAACATTAACATTAAATTAGA
Source organism: Phrixothrix hirtus (assembly GCA_024586415.1). Lineage (NCBI taxonomy): Eukaryota > Metazoa > Arthropoda > Insecta > Coleoptera > Phengodidae > Phrixothrix > Phrixothrix hirtus. Next base: position 6,245 of record JAHWXV010573206.1, on the reverse strand, counting down.
AAAACATATTTTTCTAAACATTACCACTTACTCCTTACTTCTTCCTCTCACGCCCATTCTTGCAGCTACCTGTATCTGAGCAGTTCTTGTCTGAAGAAAGATTTCAGCTAACCCTACAGCAAACCATTCCTATAGAGGGGAATTGAAATAACATTGATATTCCTTTCATCCATTTCATCGGTTTGAAGTTTCACTTCTGGCTTAGGTAATAAGCTCAGTTGCTATGATTCTGGCGATATCCTTCTGTCCTGATAAAGCTCCTAATAAAACTAGACGAAATCTTGGCATTCTATCAAAAGGCAATACCCTGAACTCGTTCAAATACTTACTTTGACTAAGCATGAAAGCTTTACTTCTAATATTGGTTTTATCATTTGAGTTTCATAAGAGAATAAAATGTAAAAAGGTAAAGAGTAGACGGGAAGAAGAAAGTAGAAAACAATATGTAGATTAAGGCAATATAATAACAAGCGTATTAAATTCATTGATAGGAATTTTTAAAAACGTGGGTACAATTACCCGTGCCTTCTAGAGTTGTAAGATTTTTAACATGTAATACTTAAATAAAATTATAAATTGTAACACTGTAATTATTTACTGATATTGTTTATAAAAACGTAATATGTGTTGCTGGGTCCAATAAAACGTTATTCTATCGATACATACGCCTAGAAGAATAATAAAACTTGCAAACAGGAATGCATTTTCAACTAATTTTGTGGAGCTAATGAAGCATTTCGTACATTTCTGTTTTCTACAATTTACATTCATAAGTGAAACAATAAATATTTCTTTTTCAGATTTTACAAATTGTCGCCTTAAAACATCAAAAAAATTACATTTCATAACAAAACTATATAGCAGTACCGAGAATTTCAAAACGCTTCCCTACTTATTCGATGGAAGGATCGTAAGTCTCAATACTAACACTTGAAATCCGTAAACACTAAATGTTTCAATATTTGGTACCAATTAACAATTGATAAGCGCCACTATGAAAATTTAAAACGTTAGGTCGAATATAATTTTTCGCCAACAGCTTAAAATTTAATTAGCTTTGGGATTTCACACAAATTTCACTAAAATCGAGTTTTTAATCAGTTTGGCAATTATTTTCTAAAATATTAATTTAAATTCGCTTTCTAATCTTACGTAACTACGTAACTAATCCCCTAATCTTTGAAAAACGAATAACTAGCGCTAAACCCTAATGTAATAAATAAAAGATTCAAATAGAAATTACCCCAATCTTTGACAATCACACGGTTAATATTATACCCATTCCAACAAATATCTGTATGTAAACAAAGCATTCTCACGATATCCAACGCATATATAATGTATTTGATAAATGATTTACAGTAAGCAAAAAAAAATGCGTTAGATGATACACGCGAGATAACCGGATGTCCATTGATTCGTAAAATGCAACAATTCTGCCACGAGATGCTGCCTTCTAAACTTCCTTAGCAACAAACAATAGTGATTAGGTAATCGCAAAATAGAAGTACCTAGTATTTAATTATTTTCAAAACAAATAACACATATTCCACACTCCTTTATACAAAAATCCTTGAGTCACCTTGCTATAACGAGAATTCTAAAATTTAGTATATACCAAACACTCAAAGTGCCAACAAATGCTTCAATAATTTTGAAAAATTAGAAAAGCAGAGATAAACTCTACCGAGGACCGAGAACTCCAATAAATAACACACGTCCGATAAGAAACTAATTTCTTACTAGGTGATTAATTCATCTAAGCCCAGCTATGGAAACTCGATCCACTGAATTAACCACAAGGTACTTGCCAAAATTGTAAGTGAGACAACGTACTATCTTTGACTAGCTAAAACGATAAATATGACTCAACTAATCATTACTTAGAACTTACAAAAGCAAGTGGATGTAATTTATCGTTGACGAGTCTATTTTAGAAAAATCTAAGGAGCGTTTCATTTAAAATAAAAAGCTTTTCAAGCAGTACCCGCCGCTTTTTGGAAAATTAAATATTGAGCAACTTAAATATACTTACACAATTTTAATTAAATCCATGTTTCACTTGCAGTTTCAATCACTTGATCGGAGAATATCTTAGTACTGTAGAGAAACATAAAATACATTTACGTGTGACTAACGAAATAGAACATCTACAATTGCTTATTTGAAATACTTAACTTTGTATATTTTCCTTCTTGATAAATAAAATGAATTCTGTTCATTTTGAAAAACTGGAAACCTAATACATTTTGTATAGAACCTAACATACTCTGCTAACTCATTAAATAAGTAAAATATCTTAGATACAATAATGTGTAATAATACCAGAGAATGCACGAAGTATTCAAACTGATTACCGAGCCTTAGTGTATAAGATACTGACTTAATTAAATGTGGGCTAATATGAAGCAATTCAAATGATATAATTAAAATTTATGATAAAAATAGTTAACTAAATAAATCTTTAAATTAATGTATCTAAAAAAGACGAACATTATAAGATAAGCTAATTAAAAGCCGAAGCTTTTGACAATTTTTTGAAAGATAGCACAGAATATTTGAAGCTAATATGTAATTCATAAACATAATCATGGAGTTTCGCTAATTAGTGTCCATAATTGTCTTCAAACGACCATCACTATTATTCAAGAGTGAGTACCTGTCCTCTTGTAAGGGATAAAATTCATTTTTCTCTCTAGATATCCCATAAACCTAACAAACAATTAAATTAGGGCAATTTGAAATATTTTTCTGAAGATGATTTTTAATTGAGTAAATAAAACTATGAAACATATGGAGCCTTCCAATATAAAATTAACAGGTGCAAATTCATTGATGCTGAAAGTAAAAAGTTTTACAAGGGTAACTCTCAAAGTTGTAGCGATGTACCAAAACAAGTATTTCTTGCTGCAAATTTAATTACTGCATTGTTTTCTAAATATCTTCGTTTAACCCTAACACGTTCAATCGTTAGTTAGAATCGTTGGCTGAAGCAGGTGCGTCAAATTTCTTTAGATATCAAATTCAACTGCTTTTCGAACTCTTTAACTGCTTACTATGGTATAATAGACCTCGAATTACTTAGTACAAAATCTGGGCTATAAGGTGGATGGCCTATTAATCTAACATTTGCAGGGCTCAAATAATCTCATGAAAGCGAGAATTATTATGGTGAAATTGTTCGTTATTTTGGACAAATAATTTTTACATACAGTTTACAGTACTTTAGGCAGGCAGACGTTGGATGATTCAACATTCACTGTTCTCCAGAAATAAGCAGAACTAGGGCGGCAGGTCTATTAGATATCAAAAAAGTTGCAATTATTTTTTTTCGACGATTTCGATCACATTTAACATTCGTTACGAAATTTTAATTTTCAAACAACCATTCGTTTGCGTTCGAACACTTACAAACACATGACATGTTATATAAAGCTTAAATCGTTTAAACTATGCGTTATATCAATCGGCACGCTCCATTCTTTGTCCTGGTGTTAAACCTTTCTGACATCCTACTTTTACACAAATATTTACACTCGGCTAAATTAATTTATATGTAGCACGGCGAGATTCGTTCAACAAACGGATAACAGCAACATTTTCAGTAGTAACGGTATAATATATATAATATATAATAGTTCCACGAAACTCATCTTTTGATCTATTTCGAGACTCGAGGCGCCTGCTCACCGAAAATAGAATATAACTCATTAGCGCATTAATTTCTTTATAATTGTTTTCAATTTGTAAAAAATTATAGTACGAATATTTTCTCGCGACAATTGCATGTCTTTAACAATGTTGTTCGCTTCCCTGCTTAGGTGCTACTGAAATAAATGAGATATCTAAGTTCTGTAGAAGCTAAGTAATCGATAAGAGACGAAAATATACGATCAGTACAATGAAATCAATGCGTAATTGTCAAAACCTTGAAGGTTAAGTATGATCTATAATTTAATAGTTCAAAATAACAAACTAACTAGATGACCGAAGTTAAACGATGAATAAAAATTTCTAGACTTGTCTAAACCCATGTCCAAAATGCTTTTGTAATCAAATCACAATGTGCATCGCTTTTGAAATCATCCTGTAGCATATGTGAACAACTTCAACTCATGAAAAGCTACAATAAAGCATCTAAAAATTTTGTTACGGAATATCAAGTTATTAAAACGAATCCTTTCATCAGGTTCAAACAATATTCGATCTTCAACTATTTTTCTCAGTTGATATTCTGTTAATAGTTTTGATGGAGCTATTCGGAAAAGTAATAAGATATAACCTCAAATTTTTCTTGTATAAAGTATAATTTTCTTCTATTTTCTTACTAGCAAATCGCCGTTAATTATGTAAGTTCATTTGCCTCTCGGCAGTTTTAAACAGCCAACTGCCACTATTCAGTTCAATTGCTAGTTTCGGTTTACTCCAGGTATTATTCTTTTTGATACCACCTATAGGAGGCATTTTGTTTCTACAATTTGTGGAGTCGACCGATGAGGGCTAGCAACCACATGCGGGTTTGAAACAGTATGAAGTGTTAAACTGATTAACACAATATCTCGATTTTTAAAATTAGTATATAATTATAAATATTGATGGCAAGTTAAAAACTTGGTCGTGACATCTCCAACGTCTTATCTTTATGTTTTAATAAAGCGCATATTTTTAAGAAATGTAAGCCATAAATAAAAATATGTTTTGGGGCCCAATATTATGAAATTAAAAATATATCAGAGTCTGAAACAAAACATAATTCCCTTTAAAATGTTAAATAGGAAGCATAAATTGTATTACAGTAACTAAATAATAACAATATTAGAAATTACACAACTTTGTCTAATAGTTTAGAAGAAAATAAGTTTTTAAAGTGATAAAGATTTCTAAGTTAGCATACTGATAAAATTGATTCTACTTATATGAGATTTTAAATTGTAAATAATAAAAAACTCTACAACAGAACAACAGTGATCGGTAATCAAATAGACGGTGATTTTATCAAAGCATATTTATTTGTAGCTTCAGAAACTATTGACGGGTATTTAATGAGTAATGGACTTTATCGAGTTGATTTGCAAAGCATGACTTTTTGAACAATGAACTAAATGTCGGAGTTTATTGTTAATTTCTACAATCGATTATAATACTGTACTAGTAATAAAAAAACTACCATCAGTATAATTGCACATAAATAATTGGTGAGTTACAATATTTCATTAAATTTTAAATCTAATAACAAGTTCTAATGATTATACTTTTGTGGATTTATCCTTGAAACATTTTATTCTAAAATCCATTGTATCAAATTACTGTCCATTTAGGAATTTGTTAGATGTATAAATAAACCATTTTCCTTCTTCCAAAAGCATTACGAAATCCTTGTCTTTTTGCTCTTACTAAATTTACTTTGCATCATTGTTGTAGTTACAAAATTCTATTTGGTCAAATTTTAAAGTACTAAAATCTTCAAATAGTCTTCTAATATTAATAGTATGATTAATTAGATACGACCTATAAAGTTCTTTAACAATAGCTATTTTTGTACCAATGGCGTAAACTATATGTTTTTGGTCCACGGTTTAAATTATCCTACAGTCCAAAAACTCGTTTTGCGCCAGTAAGTGTGAAAACAATATTTTTTGTACAACCACTACAAAAACGAATAGACCAAAGAAGATTATCACGTGAATGTTCAACTCAACAAACTGAAAAGTTGAAATTAGTGGTTAGCAAATAATCGCTCTAATATCGTTAATTTGAAATAAGGTTATAACAGGAGGGCCTCAGCTGCGTTCACAATTTGCGGTTGTAGATTTACTAACTTCATACTAGCATATCGTGGTATAAAAAAATGTCTAATGCTGAAGCATAGTCAAGAATGTATATACATTAGCCAGCACACCAGAGAAAAACGAACTCAGCTAAAGATTTAATATAACGTAACAACTCTCCCCTAAGGTTAATAATAGCCTCACTTAATTATACCTGTATTTAATCAATCTGACACATTTACATTGATTCTATAATTACCGACTCGGCATACCTGAAGCATGTATTCCAGTAACTATCCTAAACTGTTGTATTAAATGTTTCCATCATGGGATTGGAGAAATTGATAGATAAAATGATAAATTCATTTCAATAATAGTCAGTGGCGGCTCGTTCTAAAGGGTACAAGGGCACGTGCCCACTTAATAAATTATTCAGTCATTCATCATTCAGTCAGTCTATTATTCTTATTTTACATA
>JAHWXV010573163.1:0-14031 GCA_024586415.1 Phrixothrix hirtus | reverse complement strand
GTTGGAGTATCTATCCAAAAATCCTGGGTTCAAATCCCGGCCAAGGAAAATTTTTCGATATTTGTGCCTTTTCCGATTTTAAAAATTTCATTTATTCAACCTTATTGCAAAATGTAAATAGTTTATATTGTAAACGTTTGATCTTTACAGTCTCACATATGCCCCTTTGAAATTTTCGTTTGTCTCCGTCTAGTTTAGAAAATATTACCAATTCAATTTTCAACTAAATACGTGTTAAGCTTCATCGGATACATATAAAGAGACTAAACGTTCTGTTAATTCTAGGACTGCAATAAAAGCAGTCAAATTATCTGAAAATTGTAGTGATAGTTCGGAATATTTAGAGCAGCATTTACAAGAGCAAGAAAATTGGCACGGGAAAAATAAAACAACACAAGCTAGTGAAAATTACCAAATTAGTTTGCCTAAAAGGGGAAAGTATTTAAGAGCCTGCCCAAATGTCGTCTTAATGCACGATCATTGAGTACGCAAACAAAAGGATACCATTATTTAAAATGGCAATATGCTTGCTCGTGCAAAGCAAAGGTACAAGTTATGAATAGTTGCGCATTTAGCACACTTATAGAAGTCATGTCTAATAGGTATTCAGACTACATTACTTATCAAAGACAAGTTGACGCTGAATTTTCCGATTTAGAAGTTTTTCAATTAGTTACTGACTATACAGTGAACAAATCTACAAGCAAATGGTATACAAAAAGAGCGCTTTGCTTGTCTAAAGCTCTAAAAAGTTTCTTACAAGCACACTCGACTGTTCTTGTAACATATTGCTATGCTTCCACTCCTTTTCATTACAGATACGATACTTATATTAACTGGTTACCTAGTAACGGGCTCAGCAGACTGCGCGAAATCTGAAATATAACTAAATTTTCTCAAGTACCAGCATACTTTAGTTTTCCTGACTAAATATGAGGCTATATAACCAAAATAATTACTCAGGGTTACGCTTTCTTACCAACTCCTCGACTTTTAGCTCTCAGAAGCCCTCGTTTACGTACTGCTACAACTCTATAAAGATTATACAAAACTTTCGTTGCTTTATGTAATTAAAGAAACAATTCTAACTTTTCTAAATACAAATTTTAATCTAAGGAATTTTATTTTATTCTCAATTCAAAGGATACTAGATTCTTAACTTTTGTTGCTCACAAGTACGTTAGACTTCTCGTCTTTGTCCTGAAATTACCAAATTTCCACCTATATTAGTATAAGTGTCAATTAATGAAGCTACAATAAAAAAAACGAATTAATTAATAGCAACTCAAATATTTATTAAAATTAATATAACGTTAAATTCTTTAAAACTTTGTAACTATGCAGAACTATTTAACAAAACTCAAATAAATATTGGAACAAAGTATTTAGATATCTGCAAACCAATCTAAATTACTGTTGTCGTAGCAATTTTCCATACAAGTTACATAAATCGAAATTTCAATAACTGTCTCTGACCGCTATCTTTATTAATGTTTCAAATTCACAACTGCACCCTAAACTAACAATTTGGTCAAAAAGTTAATTTTAAAAATTGTCTTACGTGTATCCTGTTTGTTTTATTTCGCTCTTTTCTTCTACTGATTCTTCTTGCAGCGTTGTCTATTTCCTTCTTCCAAATTTTCCTCTCTCTCTCTATACTTGGGCTTTCTTTACAATTCTCCACCCTTCTTCAATAATATTTTGCTTAGATTTTCTTTTAATGCCTTAAAAATCTCGGAACGCTTTTATTTTACGTTCGACTTCCTGGCGATTCGAAAAAAGATACTTTGTTTATGTTTTTCCTTGTAAACCTGATTTTTTCTTCCAAAAACTCCTTTAGCAACTGTACTACGTCTCGTCATTGGATGACGTCTTTTATTTATTAGCTTTGTTTTGGACCACAGTCTTATTTTTATATTTTTAGCGTCTATCTAAATATTTACTTAAGTAACATGATTATGACAGCAATTTTAATTATTTATCTGCCTAGTTACCGTATTTAAAATTTTGAAGTTAATTTAATCTTAACATTTAGGGATTTTATTTATTGACATTAACCTATATAAACTAATTTTGATAGTTTGATAACTTCAGGTGAATTTATTTATTAACACCATTTTATTTTAAATGAAAATGACATTTATCTAAAGCAGAGGTTTAAAATTTAATAAAGTTCCTTTGACATAATTTTGTATTTTAGCTAAGCAATCGCTCAGGTATATTATAATTTACGTAAATAGCCGTTAATTGACAAAAGTGGAGAAAAACAATATCTACCATAATTACCAAATTATTAAATGGAATACCAAATTAAAAAAACGAAATTAGTTACAGAAAGTGCAAAATTTAACTTTAAAACTATTAATCCAGTCCCCTAATTGACTCACAGCCGATGCTAACTCTGAGATTGAAATCTGGTTTAGAGAGAAGCATTCAAAAGTATTTTTCAACAACTTATAAAAAATTTCATTGTAATTTTTGCAAAGGTTACGTATGTGAAGTTAAAGAACCGGAGGTGCACTTGCTAATCGAAACAGAGCACCTATTTGTAACTATGTTTCAAACAGACCTCGACCCTTCACAAATATCGTCCAAAATTACTTTATCTAAGATACCACATACCATTGTGGTACAGAACATGAAATATGTTTTAATCGGCATCATACATTTTATGCCGTCTACAATTGAAAACGGCGTTGGTCATTGCATTGCTTTTTGTAAGGAAGTAACAGGATCATGCAAACAGTGTGATGACCTAAAATTTAAGTTAACCGTAATTCCAAATTGAGCTTTTCAAAGACACTCAATCAACCTGCAATTATAGTCTATGTTAAAGTTTCCGAATGAAACTGATTTATAATTTGTGAAAGCATAGAATTGCAATTAATATTTTTTATAATAAATTCTTTAATTAATTTGACTACATTTTTTGAGCTAGAAGGGGTTCAACGAAGGTTCCAAAGGGGGATTCGTGGGTAAACGTGTACAATACAAACAATTTAAATTTTGGAATAAATTAAATTGCTTATATTTTTTAAACTAGATGGGGGCAAACGAAAATTTAAAAGGGGCATTCGTGGGCAAACATTTACACTAAAAAAATGTAACTTTTGTGATAAGGGGGGAGCTAGTGTGAAGTTAGACCCCAGACTAGAATTGTTTATATTTTTTAAACTAGACAGGGGCAAATAAAAATTTCAAAGGGCATTTGTGGGCAAACAATGGGTAAACGTTTATAATAAAAAGAATTTAACATTTGCGATAAGGGGGGGGGGGCTTGTGTGAAGTTATTCCCCCCAGACTTAAATTCCTTATATTTTTTAGACTAAACAGGGGCAAACGAAAATTCCAAAGGGGCATTTGTGGGCAAACGTTTACAAAGAAAAAACTTTAACTTTTTCAAAAAGGGGGGCTAACTTCACACAGCCAAATATTGTACACATTAGATGTTTGGATAGTGTAGATGGGGACCATCCCTATTAAGTTTAACTGTGAAAGTGTGGGCTAAATTAATCAAATTAAAATGAGAATCTGTGGAATACTATCATTACTCCTCAAACCAGTGATTTGTAGAAACTGAACTCTTCAGCAACTGACATTGAAGACTAAAAAAATTGCAGCAAGACTAGTACTTTCTAATATAACCACTAGATTGAGTAAACTGACTTAGATGGTTCATCTATTGTATGGCCACCAACCCTTATACAAAGTGACTATTGCCAATGCGGGTTCATCTAAAATCCCTTGTCCACATAACAATCAAAACTTGACCTTATCAATTGTTACCTAATTGCAATTGAAATCTGAATTTTAGGGAGAAGGTTTCAGGCCGATTACTAGGTCTAAGCAGTTTTTAGTTCCTAATTTGTCATGAAAAAAGAGCGTAGCTTTTTACACACATAAGGATGATGTCAAAAAGAGGTAGCAAATTTATTGCATTTAAGAAGGGTTATGTTATATAAGCCCTATATCAGTTTAGTTCACCCTACTACAGAAAAATGCAATTTTTGAAAATACGAGTAAATTGATAAGTAATACCTTACTCCTAATAGATCACAGATATAAATTATTAAAGTATTAAATGCAAAGTGAACTTCTGGAATATATTTATTAACTAATTAAATGGTTATATTCTTAAAATAAAAAGCAATTAATTATTTGTCTATGAAACTTTAGTAGCACTTGGTATTATTTTAAAGATGGTATAGTTGATGCTTTCATTAAGTTCTGGTTCTAGTTTAAGGGTGTTCTTAGAAAAGAAAATATGCAGAACAATTGATTACATTTCCCTAGTTGACGAATTACTTAAATAGCATTAAGGATATATATGCATTTATAAAAATGAAATATCATACATATAGAAATACAAAGCTATTATACTCTCTATGGCAATCAATAGGTTGTTTTATTTACTGGGGTATGACCTCAAAAGGTTTCTTCACTATGTGTTGAATAATTTGAGTATAAAAACCTCAATCACAATATGAAAATGGTGCTTTCTCCCACTTTGAAGGAATTGTATACACAATCAATATCGTGTCTCCACTTTATTTAGTATTTTCTATATTAACCAAAGCAGCTCAAAACCTGGTAGCTTCTGACTTATGTGAGGGCGCTCTCCGCCAGTGATTGGAGTATTTGTTTCCCAATTTCTTGTACACATGTACATTATGTTATTACTAGGGTGCTGCTTATCTCTTCCAAGGTCCTCAATACTTTTATAGTTAAGTGATTTTGGATTATTGGTAATATATTTATATTCTCCCATAAGAACTACTCTATTGCATAGAAAGGGCTTTATACAGAGTTTCACAATATAACTAGCAGAGTAATATATTTATATTCTCCCATAAGAACTACTCTATTGCATAGAAAGGGCTTTATACAGAGTTTCACAATATAACTAGCAGAGCCTAATTAGTGAAATGGTATTCCTCTACTGGATTTGTGGTATAAAAAATGTCCATAATGTAATGAAACTAGTTAATTGTTTAATATTCTTTATTTATATTCACTAAATTACATTTATTTATACATATTCAGCTTAAGTATTTATTTTACAGTACACTAATAATAAACGTTTATATTTCTATTTATTTAAAGGAACTACTTAAGGAGACAAAATTGCTATTTGTATAGAAAGGAAAAATTTCAGAATATTAAGGAAAAGTAAAGAATTAAATTACTCATTATGCTGATGTAATAAATTTTAATGTCAATTGCAGTAATGAGTCATTTGTGATTACACCACTTATTTTAGTTCTATGAAACCTTATGGAATGTTCTAGGGAATTTTTATTATTTCTAATTTTGTTATACTGCTCTCTCCTTAAGACTGTTACATCTCCTAATAGCAACTTCAAACTTTGCTCTTACAATGGTCCTACCTTTGTTTGCGAATGCCGGAATCTACACTGTGATCCATACTTGCAGTTCCATTTCTTGAAAAAATGGCAGTCTACAGATTTTGTCATTGGAATTCTTTTTGAATTCCAACTACACACCTGGATCATAATAGCAGTATTTGAAAACACTGCCTCTGACGTATTGCATACCATTTGCCAGCTAAGCTGGTCTAGATAGTAACTAAGCTTTGGTATGGCCAATTTTCTACCAAAACCGGCACAAATTTGTTTCGTTAGGTCACATAATGCCTCCCACAGGTCTTCATAAGGTAGCTCTGATGGGAGTGATGATGTCACAGTAGGTGACAGGCCTTCTCAATTTCTGGCCCCTGCTACTGTATTTCTTCTACACCACTCTATCTTCTTTTAAATTTAACTGCGACATTATGGGATACTCGGACGTCTTTAGTGACATAATGACATAAGGAATACTCCTTTGGTACATCAAACAAATTTTGGTATTCCTCAGTGGTAACCCCAAATCGAGCTTTCTGAGGTACCAAATAGGATGACATAAAATCGGTGAAAGATTGCTCGCTGTTCTTGAATTCTAATTTTTCTAATTCAACATGGTTCACCTTTTGTTCACATTTCACATCAAAACAACACTAGCTGGAGTTTCTCCTGCCATCTTATTTACAGCTAACAGTTGTGCAATCAAGAATGGATATAAGTACTGCTCCCAATTTCTTTAATGGTCTGAGACAATGTTTGACAAATATTTCTCATTGTTTGATTCATGCGTTCCACCATTTTATTTCATTATGGATGAAGAGCAGTTATTCTGGTCTTGCATATTTTCAACAGCTGCCAAAGGCTTTAAAATAAGGCTAACTCAAAATTTCTTCCTTGGTCTAAATGTAATTTCAAAGAAATATTAACATGGCCAAACAGTGCTTCCACCAAGATCTCAGCTACTGTAACTGCCCTTTGATTTGGCAAAGCATATGCTTCAGTCCATTTACTAAAATAGTCCATTGCAACAAGAATGTATGTTTCCAGCTATATCAAGTGGTACCCTTTCAAATTGTATTGCCGCATTGGTGATATTTCCCTCCTCAATGAAGCATTTCTAGAAGTGCATGTTACACATTCCTAGCACCACTCCTTAACATCAACCTTGTCATTTTTGATAATTTCTTCTAGTATGATACTCAATCTCAACCTCAAACTCATGTAGCTATTGAATCCATCTTACTATTTGGCATTCCAAATTCATCCAACACTGCATGATCAGTTCTCAATTCGAAATTTTGTCCATAAAGGTATTTGTAAAAATGTTCAGCAGCCTTTATCATCACTAGCAATTCTTTGTGTGTAACACAGTAGTTCCTTTCAGGTTTGGACAACACTTAGCTAAAATACTCCATTATTCGTTCTTGTCCATCTTGAATTTGCACTAGTACTGCACCAATGCTGACATGAATAGCATCAATATCTAAGGCAAATCTTCCATATATTCTAGGGTAACTGAGTATGGATGCAGTTACCAAAGTTCGATTAAGTGTTCCAAATGACTCCTGGCAGCCATTGTTTCATAAAAACACTTGGTTTTCTTCTGAAAGTTTCATAATAGGTTTTACTGAAAATGCACATATAAATTGACGATAGTAAGTGCATAACCTTAAGAAGTTTCGTAACTCATATTTATCTTGCTTCTTGGCAATTTCTCTGTATATGTTCCCATTTACTGCACTTGTGGTTTACGCCCTATTGATCTTTGTGCTTTAATTATTCTTAACACAAATTCTTGCAAACTTAACAATAGCTTTGTCATTCTCACTGGTAGATACACTAGCATGGCCCTTCAATACTTGTTTGACCACTTCAAATTCAACTGCTTAAGCCAATGCACTAAACAAGGTCACACAGTCATGTTAATCTAAGTACCTATTCTATTTCACAATCCCAAATACCTTCTACAAATATTTGCACCCCAATTTGTTCAATAACGCTTTCAGGGGCCATTAGGTATGCTAATCTCACTAACCGTGCAATTTCAGTTTCAAATTCCCTCCAATTTACTGCCTACATTTCTTAAGTGGGCAGAGTAGACCTTTTGCAGATGTTTATCATCATATCGCATTTCTAATCATGAAACAAGTTAATCGAAATTATTCTGCAGATCTTCAGTATGATTTGTAGAATGCCCAGAACATCCCCATATAGTCACTATTAAGGCAGTTGCCTTTTCTTCAATAGTCCATCTATTTGATTTTGCAGCTGTCATAAATTGTTTATAATAATTGTTCAAGATATATTCCTGGAATATGTTTCCCATGCCATCATCAGCAGCTAAAAGGTAAGGAATCTGCTACGCATTGATTTCTGTTACTTATTCACAAGGAAAAGAGGACAATTCATTCTTAGGCATACTGACTCTTTATTTACGGTGTAGAGAATAAACTTTTGACATAGTTCATCACACTTCTTAGTATACTCCCCATATTTTGTTGACATATTATTAGTAATGTCTTCTATTTCTATTGTTAGGTACTGTTTTAATTTAATTTGGCTTAATTTAAATTCTTCTTGTAATTTATTTTGGTTTGAATTTACAGATTTTATTTTATTTTTTAATTTGTTTGTAATTTCTTGTTTTAATTCATTTTGGCCTAACTTAATTTCATCTTGCAATTTGTTTTAATTTGAATTTATAAATACCATTTCCTCTTTTAATTGGTTAATAATTTTTCCTTGTGTTTTAGTTTGATTGGATTCCATGTTTTCTTCATAGGAATCTATTTTATCCTGCATCTTTTCCAACGTTTCCATCAGCGACTCTATGTTTTTTTATTAGTACTTCTAATCACCAATATATATAAAACAATTCACACTAGCTTTTAATTTATTAACAGAGATGAAAGTATTTTTGAATCAGCTTTCCTTTTATAGCTTAATGTAAATAATATATAAACTTACAACTACTTACAGTTTAACGCATCCTTCATACGGGTTAACGTTTTTTCGACTTCCCTGCTCGAATTGGTGAGTACAAAATCCCAACCGGCAACTGCCTTCCCAATTTTTTGATGATGGTTTTGACAGCAAGCCCCGCTTTTGTCCACTTTCCAATGAAAAAAATGAATGGTCTCTTAACTACTCTTATAGCGTCTTAAATTGTTCATTCTTTGTCGTTCAACAGCATTAGATAGCTAATGGTATATAGCGAAATGTCCCGAAGCACTTGATGTTAGGTTCTGTGCTTCAGGCAATTTTTTACAGCACACAATTAATTTTTATATTCAGTGTCTTTGCAGGCAACTAAAATTCTGCAGGTATCAGAATACCATTTATATTTATAGAAAAGTATCTCAGTGCACTGATGGGATAGTAAGTAATAGTCTGATAGCTCTATGTAATTGTTTTCATTCAATAATTAATTCGAATAAGTCGGTCGCTAGTTTCCACCTTTGTGATAACGGTCAATTCTCACTCTAAATAATCTTAATTCACAAACGCGCACATTAATTCAACTGTTAGAGCACTGATCTAACTAATCAAAGCTATTTGCAATGGCCTCATACAACTGCAAGAACTAGCAGTACCTCCTAAATTCCAACTCTAATAAAGATTCACTAATACCAACCACCAACAGACAGAACAAAGATAGATCGAAAAACAGATCAAGATTAAAATTTCCAATCTCAAATCACAATTATATTCAACCCCCTTCTGTCATTCTTACTCTTGAATAATAAAAGACATGTAGTTTTGGTAAAATTATCTATAAAGGTAGGTGTGTGTATAGTACGAGATAAATTATTGACATTGCATACATAATTTTTTATTTTTGTCAAAAACATTAATAGATATAAAATTTTATGATAGAGGTTATGTGTAATATAGACATAAAGAATGAGAAATGGCTTACAAAACATCTTAGCAATTCTATCGGTTATTTTGTAATTGTAGTGTAATTAGCAATATTAACTTATTCATATATTGTTTTTCAGCTACTGCATTTTCTTATATACATTTAAAATTTCTGTAGGCAACACTCTATTTACCAAGTACTCCATGTTCATTCTTTTTAAACGGACTGACTTTATTCAAAGCTTAACATCGTTGACTAAAATAAAAATTTTTAATTTAATAATAATAATAATAATAATCTTTATTTAGCAGAGCTATTTCTGAAATATGTACATAGGAATAAAAATATTAATAATAATTAAACAAATCATTCGACAATATTTATGAAACATTAACTATAAAATAACTTAGTTAAAAGAATATAATATGAGACTAAGTATAAAAAATTGTATAAAAAATAAAAACAAAAACAATCTTATAGGTTCGTCATTAGTAGATGAAAAATATAAGTTAAAGACAAATAAAATAAGAAATACAAATGTCATTTCTAGAATAAGATTTTCACTTAGAACATAGAAGACATAAATAATTACAATCAGACCCTTAATGTAACATCATTTAAAACAAAATAATTAAGTAGATACCATAAATTATCACAGTTAATTCTTTTAATACTGCTTTTGAATTGTTTTAGTGTTGGTGCACTTTTTATTGCCTCAGGCAATTCACCAAATAATTTGATTCCATTTTCAAAAACTGATTTACATGTGATTTTTTTGCTACTGTACATTATCCAATAATTATTTGCTAGACATGTTTTATGTCTGTGTATTTCATCGTTACATATAAAAATATCATTGAAATAAATTAGAGTTGTATTGTGGATAATGTTGTATATAAAAATTAAAGATTCTGGATAATCTTATGATGTACTGATATAAATTCTAGAGTTTTATGTAAAGTTACTACTGAAGTATATTTATTACATCGTAAAATAATTCGCATTCCCTGATTCTACAACATCTGCAGCCTCTGTAGCTGCATCTCAGCAACAATAAATAAGACAGAGCTACAATAATCGAAAATGCAGCTGGATGATTGTTTTATATACAATCGTGGCTACCCAACAAGGGAGACTTTTTCATAAACGTGCTAAGAAATTAATTTTTTTTGTAATCTTTTTAGATATATAATCTACATATAATAACGCCTAAGTATCTAAATTCATCCACAAATGCTAACTTCTTATTGTCTATTTTGATTTCAACTTTAATATCTTTAATTTTCTGTAAGACAATTTTAGAAGCAATAATCATTCCTTTAGATTTTTCATTATTTAATTTTAGCCTATTCAGTGTTAACCAGTTAAATAATTTTGCAAGTTCAGTATTTAAGTTTTAGAAATTTTTTCAATATTATCTCCAGAAATTGATATCAAGGTGTCATCCACAAATAGATTTATTTCTGAAGACACAATAACTCGATGCATATCATTTATATAAATTATAAATAGCAAGGGCCCTAAAACGGCCCCCTGTGGCACTCTATGAAAACAAGAAAGAATTGTTGATGTTGTAGAATTGAATTTTGTAACTTGACGCCTGCCTGAAAGATAATCAGAAAACCATTGCAAAGCCACCCCTCTAATTCCATAGTAAAACAATTTTCTAAGTAAAATAGCTCTATTTATGGTTTCAAATGGTCGACACAGATCTGAAAACACTGCAATAGTTACATTGTCATTATCCAGTTGACGTTTCCAATTTGTTAATACTAACTATGCAGTTTCGCACGAACATCCCGATCTAAACCCTGACTGTTCTTGCATAAATATTTGAAACTCCTCAAAACATCTAGTGAGTTGCCAATGCACGATTATCTCTATAATTTTGTCAATAGTTGGCAATAAATTAATAGAACGAAATTCGCTGACTTTGTTAGTATTTTTTATCTTTGGTATCAGTATGTCTGTGTTAATATTTAGAGCATTTGGTAATTTACCTGTTTCTAACGATGTATTAATTATATGTAAGATCGGATACCCTACCACGTCAAATGTATTTTTCAAAAAGGGAACGTTTATATAGCAATCACTAGCTTTTGTTTTCAAATTAGCAACTATTTCTTTTAATTCTAGAGGTCTGACTGTATGAAAAGCATCACAAGTACTGTTAACATATGGAAGACCACTACTTGACCATCCTTCATCATTGACAAGTATACTTTTAACTATATTTTCGATGCTTTTTACAAAATAGCAGTTGAATGAATTTGCAGTACTAATTTTATTGTTTAATACATTTTCAAATTCAATGTTAACCTGTGTACGATCAGATTTATTACCTAATAGACTTTTAATAGATTTCCACATTTCTCTAGAGTTATGTTCATTTTTGTTAATCAAATTTTCGTAATACTTCCCTTTCAATTCCCTAATTCTTTTAAGTATGCCATTACAAAGACTTTTGTATGTGTTCCAGTGATCAATACATTTATTTTTTTTAAACAGTTTGTATTGCTGATCATGTTTCTTTTGCATTTCTAATATAGTATTATCATACCAACGATTACTAAACTGTTTCTCTTTAAAGTTTTTTCTGGTACTACTAGTTTAATTATTTCAGTTACGTTTTTACAAAAGGTATCATATATTTGATTAATGTCTACAGTCTCATAGGCCCAATTACACTGTAATAATTTATCATAAATTTTATTAAGCTTTTCTTTACGAAAAATACGTTTCTTAGTAACATTAGATTCATTACTGATATCTTGACTGCGAGGAAAATAAATTGCAATCATATCATTATCGGTGATTTTTGGTTCGCATTTTACACTTGGTAGCACTGAATACTCATTGGTAAGGAATAACTAATTCTGAATCTTCAATTTCAGATGTAATGCGAGTTAGAACTAAAGCCCAATACCTCTTACAAACTCAAGTTTCAAGTTGACATTTATATTTTAGCAAACTACGAAAATTGAAATACATAAGCATGTTATAATTTGGCATTGACTCCGATGATGCTGATTTATCTACAAAAAAAAATATATATTCATATTTGTAAATGATGACGAAATGGGATAAATGTTATTAACTGTATTAACTACATTGTAATCTGTTGATGTAATATTTTTTACAAATTACTTTTATTTTTTCAAATTTTGGTTTTACAAAATGCTGTTGACTCGCGATATAAACTAAATTAAGTGTGTTAATAAATTCTTCTCGTCCAATTTTATTGAATAATGTCACTCAATTTCTTCATTAGAATCATCTTCTCGCTTTGATTCATATGCAATTTTCTCATTCCTCTTCTTTGGGTAACAAGAGAATTTACATCCACAAAAATTGTATTTTTGGTGTTTTCTATTAGATTCTTGTATATTTAGGAGTTTATTTCATAGCAATATTTATTCAAAACATCTGTGCCTTTAATAAATGATACGGATACTATTATTAAATTAGTGTGTGCTAAGCGATTAAGTGTATTAAAGATTCATTCATTTATTCTTTCTCCACGAAGAGCATCATTAGTTCCTGCCCATATTATTATATAATCCTTTTTCATAAAATTCTTAGTTAGTTGATTTAAGTTATTAACAACATCGTCAAATCTGGCATTTGGTTTAAAGATACATTGCACCTTATATTTATTAGCACCCAGTATTTCCTGAAACATTCTAACACATGCTCTTGGATTACTATCACTCAACATGAGAACTTTAGGCTTAATTTGATTCGCTTGCATGGATTTGTTATTAGGTAATGCTTTGTTAGTTACTATTTGAGACAGAGTTTTTATACTACGGTTATGGTTTATCTGATTGTTGCCAATAATGATTCCTCTTTATCTAACTGATAGATCTAATTTTTGCCTTATCGCCTCTTAAATGTTTATTTAGATTTTTTGACACCTTGGTTTTTTTAACTATCAATTTATAAAAGCTTAATAATTTTCATAGATGCGATTCTAGATATTTAATTTTGTGTTCTAATCGACTGAGTTGAGATTCATAGCTATTAATATATTTTTTTTCTTATTAGTTTTTTGTTTTTTCTCGCTTATGGAATTACTTCCACTATTCCTATTTATATTATTACTATTCCTGTGTTGTTGTCAATGAGTCTTCGTCTATTTTAATGAATTTCGAATTCAGAACTTTTTGCAACTTAGATGTGAGCATTGCCTTATTGCTTTTTTTATTAATGTTTAATTTTTCTAATTCGTGTTTAAGTTCATTTATTATAAGGCCGCAGATTTTTTTTATTCATGCTAATTCCTTTAAATTTGATTAAGCTACATAGTTTGAATATTTTACATATAATACTTAAATTACTATAACTAAAACAAAAACTAAACATGGTCACGCGATGCAACTAATACACCATAATTTATTAGTCTTTACTAGCTTTCTTGTATCTATTTTAATTACTTTAACAAATAATATAATGAATTTGACTTAAAATTTTATAGTTACTATGAGGAATATATAATAGAAAATAAAATTGGGAGGGAATTTACAAAGGACATGCATTTCACGCGAGCCGCGCCCTTTGCGGTGACTTTTTTATGATACAAATACTGATAAAGACAGGTGACGGATCGGAAATAGTTCAAATTTACACAGTAAAAAGATTGAAGTATTTAATAATCAATATTGAATAAACCAATTTGACTGATACAATAATATCTATTGCTATATTATTTTTGAAATTTAATTAATATGTATTTTGAATGCCCCACGTTTGGGCGTCATATAAATGCTATGTTTTATTTGTTTAAAACAATTAATTTTTTATTATTAG
>JAHWXV010573154.1:0-22228 GCA_024586415.1 Phrixothrix hirtus | reverse complement strand
TTGCTTGTAACTTAAAAGATCAAAATCGTGCAAAATAATTAATAACGTCATCTATAATATTTTTCTTAAAGATGAAGAGGATGTAATTATTTTCTTAAATAATGTCATTAAAACGCATTAAAACTTTGTGAATAAACGTTACAGATATTATGTTATTTAATGAATATTTCTACCACGTTAACTTTTAGCTCATACATTTTTAGACATCATCAGTTATAAATCTCATCGATTGTGCGTCAAATATACCCGTATCCGTGAAATATTGCCTCAAAATTTACTGGGTAATTCTATGAACCAAAACAAAGAAAGTTAATAGTGAAGATCCTTACCTAAAAGAGGCGTGAACTGTTTTGTCAATGACTCAAAAATTCTTTGGAAGACTAAAACTGAATATAGTACGTAAAAGCTCATTACTGCTTTTAATTTCCTTGTAATTTTAATTTTTGTTTATTGAAATTTTGATTACTATTTTCCTATTATTCCTAACAAAGAGGATTGTTGCCACATATTCATATCTTTAACCGTTCTTGACAAAAATTCAAGTTCGTTGCACATCAATAATGACCTAATCGCAATTCATAGTATTTGACTACTATCCCAAGGAGGTAACTCAAATTAACTAAAATAAGAAAAATTTCGCAATAAACAAATGTCTAAAAATATCATCTAAAGCTGGCAGGGGTAGCCTAAAATGGACTATTTTGTTAATAACTCAAGAACTTCCTAAAGACTAAAATTAAATGTGGTGAACTATGTAGGAGGCTGTTGCACGGAGAGTAGGTAGTTAAGTGTTAGTTAGAGCTAACCTATTAAACTCTTGCCTCAAGTGAGTCACAATATTACCATAAGTCTAGTTGTTTTATGGCTTATGCTTTAGTAGGATGAAACTCATTTAGTCCACTTAGATTCAATAGAATTTTAACATGCTAAATGTCACACTGACACCGGATGTACGATTTAAGCGCTTTATTCGAGAAGAAGACACGTTTTATAAATTTTCCTGCTGCACTAAAAATTTATCGACCTGATCGGAAACGTACTAACCACTATAGGCTGATAATGTAATCGTGGTCACCTAACAAATATCTAAATACTGTCAATACCAGAATGTCAAAGAATGATATTATCTTGAATTTCATTATATAATCTTAGTAAACAAAAATCTGGTGATGTACAAGCAAGCAGGTTCATGATTTCGTCAGTTCCTGGATTTTAATCTTAATTTCTATTTTGTATTGAATTTTTAATCAAAACTTTATATAAATAAAATAGATTAAAAATTAGAATGAAAAGAGGTGTGAAAAGTCAATTACAAATCAAAACGTTAATATTAATAAAATTACTAAAAAACGGAAGAGGTTAGCAATTTTGGTGAAATGCAACTAAATATGGTTTTCACAAGCCAAAAGAACAAAATTATTAGTTCTGTCATTGTCAAGAAAATTTATTGTTATTACTGCCGGTGTTTCCAGAACACCCAGTTTGTTGCCGCATTTGAGTGATACGCATTTGGTTTACGCTAAGGCAAATAGTAACAGCAAGGAAGGCTAGCGTCAATAACAGGAACTGCTTCGAAATCGTCAGATTTCTTGTAACAAAACATTCTCCATACTGTATCAAGCGTTACACAAAATATTGCAGTATTAATCCCTTGAACTTTGATAGAAACTAAGGAGTAAAAAATCTTGAAACCGAAAAAAGAATCTCTCATCAAATTTCTATTTGGAAAACGTTCCAGTAGAAAGGGGTAAGTGTAAATGCGCATCCTAAAAGGGGAGCTCAAGGCCCCTGCTGTTCGTACTTTTCGACAAACTCCACGTCGAAGCGGGTTCCTCTGGCCCAACTCTAAGACCTCGTCCTTCTCGAGTCTAGGTAGTATCGTTCAAAAATGGAAACTTTCGCACATAAACGCATTCAAGAACTCAGGGATTACTAAATTCGCTAAAAGATTGTCCTCGCTGGACTACCAGTTAAAGCTACTTCTGCTGTATTAAAAGTGTTACACGATTCATTACTCTCTACCCGTACCGTATACAAATAATTGAAATATTGAAACTTAATGATTTGTAACCAAATATTTGAACAAATACTTTTGTTTCAAACAATTTTACAAGTAAAGGCGAATTTACTTACGTACACTCACTCTCATGTGAAATGTGCCAACAATTAAAAATAACAGTATTCGTTTGAAATTTAGACGAAATGAGTCTCTATTATCAATTCAAAAACGATCAACATTTCAGTAAAAGAATTGGCACCAGCCATGTACTCTATATAAACATTGACTTTATGCGGGATGCTACATGTCAAATGTTCTATATTTTCCTGCTATACGTCATCCTTTCATACATCCTCAATGTGATGTCGTAAATCGTTCAAATTATTAGGGAGACTTAGAATCAGTGCCAATATCCATTATATCCCAGACATATTCAATTAATGCTGCACTCGTGTAGGCAAGGGTATTATTGTGTTAAAAATCACGAATAGTTCAACGGAAATAAAATAACATTCGCCAAGTAGCTCAAAACAATACCGCCGTCATAACGTGAAATATCATATATAGACTTATACCGTAGTGAAGATCTAGAGAAAGATTAAGCGTCACGCCATTTTTCTTCAAATGGATAAGTTGTGTACCTTTGTTTGTCTATTTGTTTGTTTCGTGGAAGATTTCGGGATGCGGAAATTCCCTTGACCCTTTTGGACTAGAACTGTCATATAGACATTTTGCCATGCTTACTAGAATTTTTCCCAATCTAGAGGCGTTCCACCACCAGTAGGGATTTTGTACATTCCAAACCTCACATTGGCACGAGACTTACAATTTTACTTCCTTATTCGAGAAAAAGGTATGTATTTTGAATATTACTCCGCTGAAAAATTTACCGACCTCGATCGTGTTTGAATTCGCGTCCCTGGATGTAAAGGCTAGCCACTATATCAATCGGGGACCGATAGTCATGCACCTTACTCACTTTCTGAAATTTTTAAGAAACTACCCTACATATACATGGCGAAATCATATTAAAGAGATAAATCAAGCTTCTATCGAAAATTAAATAAATCATATTAGACCCAAAATTACTATATATAATACCAAATAAGGTAGAACATAGACAGATCGGCCGTTGAAAGTATTGCATTAAATTAGCTAAAATTATTAATTAAATAGTAATAATTAAAGTTTAAACTATTTATGGGGGATAGAGCCTACAAATTGCCACTCATCGAATTATAAAAAAATAAATAAATTTAGAGTATCAAAGTCTGAACCGTTATGTTTTCGCAAAATAAATTACTTCACACAGTTCAGACATGCATAATTTACCAAAGTAAAGTAAAGTGTATAATTGAAGAGATTGACGTTTAAAAACTAAGAATATTAAGTTAAGTAAACAAAATATAAAGAAATGTTATCTTTAATACAACGGTAACAAATACTGGGAGTACCTATTCATCCAAAGTTCACATATTAAAATATCAAGTTAAACATTATTTTAAATTATTAATACTGATTTAAATATGTAAAAATTACAAATATACCGGACCACAGAATTACTACTTAATTAAATTACGGCTAAAGCACTTAACAATCACCATCAAGCAAATAAAGGAACTAAATCTACATAGCTGTTGACTACTGTGCTCGAGAAACGTAAAGCCGATCATTCCATAAATTATTACGAGTTATTGTCAAACATAAGCCTCTGGCAAATTCAAATCTGAAGTTACCGAAAGGATATATCAAATGCTAAAAATATCCTACGTTCCATTAGTATCAGAAGCGAAGTTCCACCTTGTTGACCTACAAGCTAAACAAGGTTGCTAAAGGGGACGATGTCAAAGAGAGGTCTTCAAAATTACGTCTGCAACATCATAAAAGCCAACATGCGTAATGGTCAATATGCAGATGAATCACACAATCTAAGCAATCGTGTCAGAAACGACATCCCTTAATAAAACCAATCAATAATAAATAATTTAAAAAAATACCAAAAAAACTAACTCCAGGTTCCAAAGAGGTTCCAGGAGGTTCCAAAAGAACACAAACGTTCGCAAAGTAGCGAAAAGTAAGTTTATTTATGAGCTATAATACGGCAACATTGGATCCGCTGCTAACCCTGCATAGAGAATGGACCGTGAACGTGGTAGGTAAATTTAGTAGTTTTTGAAGGTTCGATCAAAAACTTGGCTGATAAAATCTAATCTTATTAAAATTAATAGAGGATTATATAGCGATAAAATTCCAAAATTGATGTAGTTAAGCACACGATTTTACATATTATATGCAGTATTAAATTGAGATCAAATTTGACCAAATAAAAACAATATTAAACTATAATTTAATGTGTAACCAGAAAAAGGTTTACGTTAAATATAAACTATAAAAATATTTTAAAATAATGGGAAAAGATTAATCAAAGTAAAGAAACTAAATAGATGTTTAAGCGATCAAAATTATGGTCATAAATCCGCATGAATAGTATTAACACTACTTTCAAGATATCAAGGGTGTAACTCCGTGCATTTAATATACCTATAGCAAACATTAAACGTGACTTTTGTCCAAGATATATTACAAAGCATAACACCAGATGTTAAATATTTATCGCGTCCTACAGCGAATTGCAAACTTTCACAAACAAAATCTTGACTCGTCACTAAAGATGATGTTCCATTTATGACCCCCAAGTTTTCTGAGCCGCAGCTAACGGAAGACGTCGTATAAACATAAGGCTAAACAATTGATCTATATGTTTAATGTCTGTTGCCAGTAAAGCATAGCGCTTAAATGCACTCATCCAGTTCACTGTTATTTAGAAATAATCTCAGATTTCTATTTGTGTAAAAAAGTTGATCTTTACAATGATTGCTCCTGCAGAAAGTGTCTATGGATGCTTTCGTCAGACCAAGCTGTTCATATTCAGGTAGCTGTGATTGGGATCTGATTTAACCATCTACTGATTTCGCAATAGGATAAACCACAATCTGAAATCCGGGAGACTTGCCAGAGCATCTTACTGAAGACATTTCAAAATGGCTGAAGTTCACAAAACACAAGATATTCGATAATATTGAACTAAAAATTACTCAAAATTTCTAATACTGACAACTGAAAACTGATAGACTGATTTTCTATCACGAAAACTTTGATCGTTTGTTATTGGATAAAGCTGGGCCAATTCTCTGCCATTGATATATCCAAAAATTGAAATATTAGTCTATTAGTGAATCCTTCTAACTGTATTACAGTTAGAAGGATTCACTGATCGGCGATTTCCGAATTCTTAGATATATCGGTGGCAACGCAATGGCTCGGCAAGCCACAGGTTCTGGATTCGATCACCAGTGGAAAATTTGTATGTTCTCTTAATAGTTAAGTGATATTTTTGATATGCCTATTATAAAATGCATTTTCATTTTAGTTCAATAAGTCGTTAGTAAAATTCGAAATATTTCTGTAAGATGGTAAAGAAGCCTTGAGTTGAGATTCGGTCACTACTAATGTTCGTCGAACCTGAATTTTTTCTCAAACATAGTTAGAGATACAAATATATGAAAAGAATACCATTTTTTATTGGAAATAATTGTAGAGTTATAGTTGAAGCCACAATAAAACCAAAATGAAAATTTAAAAAGGAAGCTAAACAAGCGTTAACCTTACCTACTTCTACACTATTGAATTTTTTGGTTATGGGTTTATAGAGAAATTAAAGCCAGCGATGTCTTTACCAATTTTTTTTTCAATCTCGTAAGGAATTTCTGAATTATTAACAAAACAATCCCTTTAGATACCCCTATTATGAATAGATAAAAAGACAGTTGTCTTACTTTGGTCTATAAAATCGCCCAATGAATACTAATCGCAGAACCACTAACAGATTGCCAACTATGTCAAAACCCTTTCCCTGAACTGTGCATTAGGACTCTTAAAGGAATGGCAAAAAAATTATTTTGAAAGAAACAGCTATTGGAATTGATTAATGATTTTTGTACATTTAGACAGCGTGTTTTAATTCGTTTGCAACCCTCAATTATTAAAATAATAGTTAAACGAAGTTTTCTTTCACTTTTTGGCACACTTCAACTACAACTTTATACCCATTGAAACAATAATCTACATTTTTAACAGATATTTAGGATTATAAACCACATTATCTATTCAGTTAATGATTTACTCGGTATCTCAATCAAACGTTTTCGATTTTCAGGTATCAAAACGTTTTTATTTGAATTAATGTGACTATCATTTTAATAATGTGACTGTCGTTTTCAAGCAAACATCTTCGAATCGAAGAATGAGGTAATTCAAATTAAGGCTAACAAGTGGTTGAAAATCCGAATTAATATCCTTCTGGCATACACAAAACATTTACTCTTAACATAATTTAATGTTTTATCTTTTATATATTGACTTTTTTCGTGAAATCTTTCATTTCTGTATAATTCGTATATGTACTTACATTTCTGTTTTGACATTTATTTTAGTTTTAATATTGTTAGCTTACTATTTTATAACAAGTTGTTGAAAATACAAACGCTTTATATATTTGTACACTTTACACCATCGCTTTTTAATAAAATTTGTCACACACTTAATGTAGAAATAGCCATACTAGTTATCTATTTATACAATTTTTGCATTGGCTAATATCTATTTCAATATTTTTAACTTTCTCTTAGATCTATACACTTACTTTAATACACTTATTTTTGTTCGGCCAACAAAATTTGTATGCAGCTCATGTATGGAACGTTTTAAATTTATTTATATGACTGAGCATGTTGGGTGCACAACAATCATTAAATGTTTGTTCGAAATTGGGTGTTCTTGCTCGGTTTTGCATCATACACACAACTGTAGAGTTTTTGGGGTCATATCGTTTTTGTGTAGATAAACATTTTTTCATTGCGTGCGATTCATCTTTGTGAACGTAAGTTATAAATGTTGAATGTTAGTAAATTAGAAGCATATAGAAACCATAAAAAGTTTAACATTCCTTTATCATTGTTTGGTTCATGAAATTTACTTTATGAAATTTAACAATGATTAGTAACCCAATGTTACACTTACAATATAAAACAGCACAAAAAGTACTGGCCATTTTTTTTAGTAATTTTTGAGTTTTTGATAAAAAATATGATTTTTACGTCCTTCTTCAAAAATTTTAAAAATCCTCTCTTTCATTTAAAAATTTCTTATGTTTATATTGTTAGCAGTAGCCTATTCACTATTCCATATGTATATATTTAGTATTAGACAACAAATGTATTTGTTTTTATAATTTATAGTGCACCTTGAAGAGAAGTTCGTAACAGACGACGCTTTCCTTATTTTTACTACTTTATTGTAAAAATAAGATAAACCTTTTTTTATAAACATTTAAATTTTTTGTGTTGCTATTTAAATCAATAATGGTTCAACTAAAGTACCTGATATACTCTATTAATTTAACTTTATGAACATGTTTAAAATGGTATTATTTATAAACTTTACGTAGATATAAAATAAGTTAATGTATTTTAGAAATATATAACTTTTAATATGTTAGTGTGGTTATAAAACAGTTCATTCAACCAATATTATATAATGCTTAGATGATTAATATACATATCCCTAAATGTTAGTCTAAACAATTCTAATAGTACACAAAACTATTTGACGATTGTAATATTTGTTAATTTTTTAGAATATATTACAATTCTTTAATAGCACGCAACAAGTATCAATAATATATGACGAGCCAAAACAAATGTATGTTGATACATTTTTACGACAAATTTAATTATTAATAAAAAATTTTAACCAACATTTTTAATTTACACCATCTTTAAATTTAACATAATCTATGTATGAAAATTGTATTAAGAATATCTCATTTAAAATATGAATTTTTTCAATATGATCCATTATACGAGGGACGAATTATTGGACAACAATAATTTTAATTTATGGTGAAACATGTGCAACAGCAGTGCAATCTATTAGAATTTTTTTTAAAGATAAACTCTAGTAAATACAATTCTTTTTCGTAGAAATTCCCACAATTTAGCTTCATGTAGGTATTCTACAGAAATATTTGCATTGCTTTTAATTTATATAGAATTCAGTACATATGTATTAATTTTAAAATGCCGAACATAGTTTACAATAATTATTTGCATGTCATGATATAAAATAGATATTTTCGACACAAATGCGTTGTTACTCCATATTTGAAGCTCAAAATCGATTTTTACAAAATGAAGCGTAAGCCGAGTTTTGTAAAACAGACCAAGGGCCAAAATGTGATAATGCACGAGTATCTAACAAAATGTTTTATGCTAGTTTAAGCATATTCCGAAAAAACACTATTTTACTGTAAATTTTGAGGTTAATAGCGACAGTTGTCAAATTAGGTATATTAGCGAAAAATTTTATATATTTAGTTGTATACCGCTTTTTTGGTTATGTATTTTAAAAAATAAATACAAAATAGTGCATTACAATGCAAGTTCAAAAAGGAATTAATTAATAGAAAAACGAGTATGAAAGCTGAAATGCGAGTGCCAAGAAGTACAGCAATCATACAAGTTTTTCAATTTCTTTTGTTGTAAATGTGTTTCATGGAATGTTTCTACAAGAACGTGAAAAACAGTCGCAATTAATAAAAGTTTTTGTGTGTCAAAATTATTAATAAAAATCACATACATAGTGGTACGATGTGTCATATTTTTAAATATTAAATAGATCATGTAGGTTGTCATAGCTGAAAATATTATTTGTGTTGTGTGAAGTAGTATATTACATACCAAGGCGAAAATATCACATTTCTTTCTCGAGAGAAAAATAGTTCACCGAGGCTCTAAGGCCGAGGTGAACTATTTCTAGAGAGAGATATGATACTTTCGCCGAGGTTTGTGTACTATTTTATTCACAATCATTCAAGACACCTTGCGAAAGTTGACATTATTCATAAAATTAGTGGCAAGCGTTTAATATTTTGTTTGACAGTTATTATGATCGTTAAAAAGTGTGGTTATAATACATGTAGTAAATCTAACCTAATTCCACTGTTGGCCTATATCACCTTATACAAAATTTAGCTATAACATTGAGTCACCTTGGATTTTTCGGGTGGAAAGTAAATTGATAAACAATTGCTTATTTTTGAACCCCTAAAAAGTTAAGAAACAGTACATCACCATATGATTGTGAATAAAATATGTTATTTTTTCTCTCCAGAGAGAGAAATTAGTTATTTTCCTCTTCAGTATGTAATATACTATTCAGCACTGCCTGTTTCAAAAACACAATTCCAACGTGTCTTATTGTTAGAAATAGTTATTTTCAAATCAAGTGCACGAGATCGATTTTTAGAGAACTCGGCTTACGGCTCGTTTTATAAAGAGGATCGTGCACTTTAAATATAAGTTGAGACGTATTCAGAAAAAACACTAATTTAATGTAAATTTTACGGTTAATTGTGACACATGGCAATTTAGTTATATAAATCGTAAAGATTATAATTCAGTTATAAACCACTTTTTAAGTTGTGTATTTTAAAAAACTACTACAAATATCAAGTGTTCAGCACTATGACCTAAGGCAAAATTTCACTATAAATTCTTATTTTTATAGTTAACTGATGGAAGAGCAAACAAATTTAAGTGCGCATAAGTGCAAATTTTTAGAGCAATAATATCCGAAGATAGAAATACTAATTGTATCAAGTACTAGAGGCAGAATGATATACAATAAATATAATAAACGTTTATGAATTTTAAATATACCTCTATTTGTAATCAACTTTTACGCGGAAATGTTCAAATTCTATTTTAGAGTTAAATCAAATTCTTTTAAAACTTCAAGTTTACTAGAAGAGTACCGTAGACATGTATGTTAAGTATTGCCCATTGCTTGTCGAACATTCTGAAGTTGTAAATGACAATTAGGCGCACTACAGAATTACAAACTGAACTTTGAATTAATTTCACAAAAACGAAGAATTGCAATTAATTAATAACTCGAAACCTCTTTTATCAATAGGTTTGAACAAAAAGAGGGAAGTGAGGTGAATGCAAAACTGCATTTACAAATATAGATATTTGGTAAGTTATGTAAAAAAAATTACATCAAAATAAATATAAGTTAATATTTTAATGGTTCATTTGCATTATGTATATGAATATCTAATTACTTTTTATTTAAATCTATAAATTATGTTGGTACTAAATTAACTTAAAATTAGTTCTCTTAATAAAGGGAAAAATATAGTTTTTCTGAAAAGTCATTGACAAGACGCCTACGTTGCCATTTAAAAATTCTAAGATGGCAGCTACTGCGGCCGGGGTGTGGTTCACTTTACAAGGTCAAGTTTCACATTCACAGTTGTCCCCCTAGTATTGAAAATCGACAGGTTTCCGCAATTTTTATAAAACACAACACCAATTCCGTTTTTTGATTGAGACCCCCGTATAATAGCAACTTTTGATCCAAAGGATTAGTTGCAGTAATCAAGAAGTTCGAAATATATAATGTGCTGGGTACGAGATTTAAGATTTAGATCGGATAAATCTCTGTTTACCAACGAGTTGTGGTTTGGGTTCTATCCAAGTATAGGATGAACTCAGGTCTAAGAAATCAGCAGATAATTAAATTCCACTGTATAGGGAAGAACAGTGATAAGCAGAAAGTCAGCACTCGTCTATATTGACGGATCGCTAGCGGTAGATAGATATTAAGATAACATTATACAGGTTGCTGTCTTTCCCATAGCTGACCAGCTTCTTCTAAACTCTTATCTAATACGTAACAATGCAAGACCTCATGTTGCTATATCCAATATACGCGTTTTACACTAATCTTCACACTCGCTAAACTAAGATCCCACTGAGCATATTTGGGGCACATTCAAAAGAAGAGTTGTTACTGATCTAAAAAGCATCCAAAATGATTTTCATATTACATACTTTAAAAAATTATATATTAAATATAATTTAAGTAAATATTCATGTTTTAATTTATAACCGTCCTGGTCTATGAAAAATGTTATGTGTGCATACATGACTTACTAAGACAATCATAACACTTATAGCAAAGGTTAATATTTTAGATGATTCCGTTTTTAAAAAAATTATTGTACACTAGGGTGTACATGATGAATAAAAGGTTATAATGAATATAGACAGTGTATGAGAGATGAACTTATTTCTTATTGATACAACTTAATTATTGTGGTACAAATAAAAACAGTTTTGCTTCTTTGTTATACGTAAATGAATTTATCATTTTTCACAGACAAAATGTACTCGACTTTCAGAATTAAGAATCTTATACCGAGTTTCAAAGTGTTTTCCGTCCACAATAGCTAAATCTGCAACTCCATCAGTCCGAACTTCTTTTATTAGTTTTATTTTATCTATCCTTCGGTTGGAAAAGGGCGAATTTGTATATTGTGATTAGTATTCCTCGTTTTTCTTCCACGGCCTGTATCCGCTACAATGAAGGATTCTGCTACACAAGAACGAAAACGCAGCAAATCTAGGACTTTAATTTTTGGGATTCCAAGATTAGCGGTGTTTACTGAATACTCTAGTCGAGAATTTACACAAATCAGATCTAAAGCTTGAGTTATCGTCCTCAAAGTCCACTTTCGTGAGCGAATAAAAGTGCGTAACAGTTGTCGACACTGCCAATATGTTTATTATAATTTTTCATTATTTTTGTTCTAGCGATATAGATAAACTCTATCAACTGCTTGTCCCATCTTTTCCAAGAATCTGGTTTACCTATGCCCCTAAAATTAGATGACAATACAACTGATTTGTTATCGTGCGATTCAGTCATAACAATTCCATTGTTGCTAATGACCTCCATATAACAATGACGGCCCTTTTCTTTCATATTTAAATCCGTTAAAAATTTAGGTTTCACAAATCTCTCAATATGAGTTGCAAAGACAGCATAAATTTGTTTATTTCTCAAATATTGAAGTAAATTATAATGCAAAAATTAGTTATCAAAATATAATTAAATATTTATGCCGTGTTTGAATTGCTATCTTGCATTAAGTACTCTAAACAATAGTATCCCTTCCATGTATACAAGTATAAATTCTAATGTACTTTTCTAAAATCGTGTTCGAAATCATTCTCGGTAGCGCCATCTGACGGCTGCTTTAATACACATTTTCGGGTGTAAAACAAGTTTTATCTATTGCGTATCGAAATGAGCCATTTTGAAACCCATTTGGGTTTCATAATGGCCTTCCTTTTAACACAGAATATATTATTTTAAAAGGTTGGGAACATTAATAATTAACCTTATTAAACGTCAAAATCGAATAGAAAATTGACAAAACTTTCATATTCAAATGTCAAAACGTCAATGTCACCAACTAGCACTAAAATCCCCAAATCAATTACATGTCTAAAAGTGCGCTTTTTCTAAATTTTTAGCAAATAGATAAAATAGTATAAAAAACTCGTTTCATGAGACGTTTTATCACTGATTCATTAGAAAACTCGCCTTTAAGAGGCTCGTTTTCTAAACTTGAACTCATGTGATAAAAACATGTCTTATGGAGCTTGTTTTTTAATATACTATTTTGTTTACAATTTTGTATAAATATTTTCTGTAGGTAGCATCTTTGGCTCTTGCCGTATTATAAACCACGATGTTTTGCATCATAGTCCTATTCTATGCTATACTTTCTCCAGTTAATAGCCTTGATGTATAAATAACTAACGCAAAAACTTAAAATTTGTAATATTATTCTGTCATTATGAATAAAAATCACTAATTATAATTTAACACCTGAAATTTCAGCTTTTCAAGGTAAACTAATACTTAAAGTAAGCAGTTTGACCCTATTTAGTACACAAGTATGCATTCGAGCTTACTTTTTAGAATTATAATTTTAAGAACAGTTTTACAGTTTTTATGTTGCATTTTAGCAGAATATGAACTTATGGGCGTGACTTAAATGTGGCGGGGATAACAACTTGAAATTAGCATGCATTTTAGGGTGCATTTTAATCAATTCGAACACAGCATTAGTATGGAGATTCGTTCACATAATTTTAGTACAGCATATGCTACTAAATCAAGTATATCAAAATAACCAGGCAAGGCTTCCCTTTTAGCTTAAGAGACAGCGGTCAATCCGACCAAATATTTATAAACCTACCGCGGTTGCGTCATCAACCCTTAGATTTTTCAAAGTATAAGAAAAGAGTTGTAATTATGGTGAAGTAACAAACTTCAAATTTAAATATGTTCAATTAGAAATACTTCTAAATGCTAGAAAAACGTGCTAGTTGTAAGTATCTGCTAGGCAATCCCAGAGCTACTAGGTGTAAGTAATCTTTTAAGGTGTTTTAACAAGTCTGAAATTTGTGTAGATTGTTTGTTAAACTATTTAAAATATATAAGAAGCCAGACGGTTCCGACGGTTGGAAATATCCGTCAGGCGAAAATAAAGGTTTTACGGGAGTGCGATAGAGGGAGCGTTATACGGGTACAGAGTGCGAGAGAGAGTGTATATTGAGAGTTCCAACTTTCCATGATAGCTGGCACAATCTAGAGAGCAAGCAGTAGGTTCACTTAGGTCGATCCTCGATCATATTCAGTGTATTAAAATGAATAAAATACTTAAAAGAATTTAAATTAATCAGTTAACATTCACTGGAGAACTTGATGGTGATGTATATCTGTAATCGTACAGATTCGAAGTACACCTTTTGTGTTTTTATTTTGTTATAGATAATGCATTTTAGAAAATAATAATAGTTTTTACATCAATTTTGTTATTTGTGTACTATTTTATTAATAGACATGAGGCGGTGGTAATTATTTTTTAAATTTAATTTTTAGTTATGATTTTTAAACATATCTAGTACATTTTAAATCTTTACTCTGTTTTAATAGTTTACGCAGTCGTCATGCGTTGAAAACCTTTGGAACAGAAAAATCAACAATTGTCATTACTGGTTGCTCTATACTATGTTAGCAACCATCGCAAGCAGAGACTCTCAATAAACACTGACTCTTGCACGCATGCACCCGTATAACCTTCTCTCTGTTTGTTTTCGCCTGGAGGGCACTTTCAAAGGTTGGAATCACCTAGATACTTACATACTTTCTCTAGGCAGTTTAATAAACAATCTATACAAATTTTCGACTTATTCAGGTTATTCTTCCCTTCAAACGCTATTTTAACACTTCATGCAATCATCATGCTCCAAAATACTTTGAAAATATTTAGAGAAAGTATGTAAGAATCTTGGCAATTCCAACGGTTGAACGTGTCCGCCTGGAGAAAATAAAAGTTTTGCGGGAGGGCGGCAGATAGAAGGTTATACGGGTGAATGCGTAAAAGAGAGAGAGAGAGAGAGAGAGAGTCAGAAAGTGAGTATATATTGAGGATCCCTGCTTACGATGGTTACTAACACAGTATAGAGTAACCAGTAAAGACAATCAATTAATTTAAACTCTTCTAAATATTTTATTAATCTTAGCATACTGAGAATGACTTAAAACTTTGAACTTCCTTCATTTCTTATATATAAATCGAAAACGTTATGTCACTTTTTTTATATTCAAGACATAGTCAATTTTACTTTATAAAAAATTTTAACAGCCCTTTTGAGGAAGAGTGAAAACTTGAATAATAAAAAATTAACTAATAATTTGTTATTATTTCTATCGAAAATTTAATCTACATCTTCAGTACAATAATGGAGAAATTACAATAGTTAAAATAGAGCTTCAAAGGGAACATAATTTATACCTGGATTATTCATATTGCTTCAAAACACCGTATAAACGGGCAACAGCAAGTGAAACAATAGATTTTGTGTAAATTATGATTCTACACATATGTAAATATGCGTCGTTGAACTTTAAGGCACACAGATCAAAACGATCGACCTAAGTGAACGTACTGGTTACTCTCTAGACCGTACTAGTAACCATGGTAAGCAGGAACTCTCTCTTTCACGCATGTAGCCGTATAACGTTCTCTCAGTCGCACTCCCGTAAATTTTTATTTTCGCCTAGCAGGCACTTTCAACCGTCTGAACCTCCTGACTTCTTACATACTTTCTCTAAATAGTTTAACAAACAACCTATACAAATTTCAGATTTGTTAAAATACCTTAAAAGAGCATCTTTGGGATCGCCTAGCAGGTACTTACAACAAATAAAAGCGCCTAAAACTTCTTTGTTCGAGTATTCTTGAATCATCTACTGCTTCCCCTACAGTTATTTGCAATAGACCTTTGCGCATACATTTTTGATAAATTCTTCAGATGATTAAAGAGCTTGAAATTTATTTTGTACTAATGATGGTTACTGAAAGATTTCCGTCCAAGCTGCTACCTTTTTTCTTGATTCTAAAATAAATTGTATTATTATATTTAACCTTAAAAACAAACATAAACCTAAACAAAATTTAAAGAGGATAACATTTGCATTCTATTGTCTTGATCATATTGTATATTTTGGGAGAATTTGTGCGGCAGCTGCTTTACTTCAGTTTTATTTATATGGCGTCTAAATCGGGAACGATAAACCATAGCAGAGAATACTAAATTTCGCCTGTTTACTGAACAAATTTTAGAAGTCGTTTAAATTCTCACAAAGTAACTATTTATATATAAAGAAAACTACTTGATCGTAAAATATATATTTAATGTTTTAAAACTTTGTATGACACAAAAAATGAAGTAATTTAGTTTGTAAAGGCAGATTGAATTTCATTTAATAATATATTATAATCTGGCATGTTGTTAATTCTTCAATGAATAAATCGTCGCTCTTGGGTAGCTGATTTGACGCACGGCCAAAAGATTAATTTCAAAAGCTAAGGTAACGAGATTTATCAGTTACAAAATTTGCATGTGTAACAAATATAAAATTTGTTGTAAAACAGAAATGAGCCTAACAAATAATTAGACAGTGTAACCACGTTATACTTTATTTATGCAGAATATAAGCTATCTAAACACACTATGAATGCATTTTTTGCGAGGAAGATTTAGTAAAAATATTTAAACTTACTATCTTATCAGTTAAGATGGATACTAATTTTTTTAATTGACTCAAATTCAAACCACTTATTTAATTTACTTAATTTAGGAAATGGGCACGCAAAATTTGTGGGGAAGATAAAAAAGCACTTTCAATATTTAACTCACATCTTGAATTTAAACCATTTTTAAGGTTAGATTGATATAGGCCTTTATTGAATGAATGCAGGAATCGATCTTACATGTATCTTTCAGTTTGTTGATTATTTAGATTTAGCTGACAATAATAACTATGCAAACGAAAAGATTTCAATTCTCACGATTTGTGCGTTTTTGTGTATTTTGATTTTAGACTAATATGCAAACGAAAAGATTTCAATTCTCACGATTTGTGCGTTTTTGTGTATTTTGATTTTAGACTAATATAAATTATTATAATATTTTTTTAATGTTATTGTCTAAGATATTCCAAAATATAAAGCTAGGTTTGGGGACAACTGTTCTCTCTACAAAATAGTGGGGTT
This sequence comes from Phrixothrix hirtus, assembly GCA_024586415.1. NCBI lineage: Eukaryota > Metazoa > Arthropoda > Insecta > Coleoptera > Phengodidae > Phrixothrix > Phrixothrix hirtus. Next base: position 5,687 of record JAHWXV010573154.1, on the reverse strand, counting down.
GCAATGTTATTTTAACGTTCAGTTTCTAGCCGCTATCAATAACTGAAGTTTTTTTAAATATTGACGTTAATATTTTATGATGTATTTTAAAGAAGCTGCTATCCTGACTCCAGAAATGTTTAATACTAGACATAATAGGCTTCTGGTGATTTAAATTAATAAAGTATTTTCAGTTTTTTTATTATTCCAAATGGACCTGATTTTATTAAAATAAAATGTAGAACGTAGGAAAATATAATTTATTTAAACTAAAGCAACAATTAAGTAATCAAAAACTACTGTACACGTAAATTAAATTACTAAGATTTTGAACATCAAAATAATGCATTTCATATACCCTTTCAATCAATTGAATTTGATAACTCGAAAGTTACTATTACTTAATACTTTTCTATCATAAACCAAGTTTTGCGTAAAACATTACTAAAAAATAATTTAATCAAACATGTTTTAATGATAAATAAGAATCACATATCAGTAATTGTTCTGTAACAATTAAATATTTTAAATTATTGTCATTTTTTATCCGTGGGATTATGGTAAGGACAGAATATGGCAACGTCAATTTGCGGAAAACGAAAACTTTCTGTGAGAAAAATTAAAAATTTTAAAATATATACGTTCCTCTTTAAAAATGTAAGATACTGATGCTAGCTGGAAATCGAAACGTAAAAAAATGTTAACGCTGCTATTTTGCAAAGAAGCAAAATTTACCTTAAAATGTGTTTAATTTTGCAATATCTTACTCAAAAGTTAAAAGTAAGGAAAATAGGTATGTTTAGTTTTTAGCAAATCTTTCAAAAGAGGAATACAGATAAAAATTTCGGAGAGCCATTTAATTCTCTAAAACATTCCCGATCTGAGCGATCGTCCATATTTAATAATTACTAAGACATGTTAATAATAGTGATGAATCTGGGACACACTGTATATACTTAGGAATATACTTAGGCATATATTTAATATATTGATTTTTTCTACTCGTAGATTACTGAAAGTAAACTTTAGTTTGCGAACTAAGTGGATAAAAATTAAGAACAGACCGTTCAGTAAATAAATATTAAATTACTGAACGGTTTGTTCTTAATTTCTGTTCATTTAGTCTGCAAACTAATATTTACTTTCATATACCTATATTGTAAAGCTACAGCTTTAAAAAAGTTAAAGGTTTTCGATATTCAATGTAAGACAACATTGAATCCTTTGGTTGCAACTTTTTGTCTATTTTTGAAACAAATAAGCTGAACTTTGGTACCACAAATTAGCTCAAACATCTATTCTTAATAGGTACAATCAATTGTATTTATTTTGTAAACACTACAATAACAAATTCTAAAAATAAAATTGTATTCAGTTTTAGCAATAACCGTACTTACATAAATATTTCATATAAAAGCGCAATGAAGAATTTTTATATAAAAGATATTAACCAACGCAATCCGTATTTTTTAGCTAAGCTTCGTTCTAAGTCAAAGAAATTTAGTGCGTGGCGTCTCGGTATTTTTCCAATAGAAATGTTTCACCTTTTGTACTTTAAAAACTATGTTATTGTAAAGATATCAATATACTTCTAAAAAAATAAACACGTAAAGACCGATTCTTGTTAATTCACAAATTACTACCGAAACAGCGCAATGCATCCTTAAAAACTGCCATTTTTGGAAATTTAATCGATTATATTTCTGGTTGAAAACATTTGATGCTTATCGAACTTATGGCATTGATTTGTATTTTAAATTTACAAAAATGTAAAAGTAAAAAAATTATATGGACGGTTTTCTAGAAAATTTGATTTTTTTGTTTTTTGAGATCGATAAACTGCCGTTATTTGTTTTCCGATTATAACAAAAATCGTCTGGTTTCCTTTTATACTCAAAAATGAATTGTAATTGGGCTATCTGGATTCCTACTAGGGAAACACACTCATACACATACGCACAAATAGACGCACAATCACCTCACCCTAAATCATTAAATCCCCCTAAAGAGCCCCAAAATCAATTTCTTACAGAAATCGGAAAAGTAAAAAACATAAAAGGGAACAGTGTTTTATTATAACTAAAACAGTCGCTAGTAACTTTACGTATTTTTAGTATTGTCGTAAATTTCCTTTTGCTCCATTTGTCATCAATTTTAAACCGCTACCTTACAAACTACTTTAAATGTAGAGGAAGTCAGTTATGATTTGGTGCGAATTGAGAGCTACGTCGAGTGATCAAAAATTTTATAGGGAATTTGTAACAAATTATGTCGCATTTATGTTAGCATTTAACATTCTACATCTCAAATATTGTAGTTTTCTATAAATTAGTATGCGACTGAATTTTGCTAGATGTTAACCGTTGTATTATATCAGAAAAATATTTTTATTTCATGTCTCGTGCCTGTCACAATTTGTTTTCGCTTTTTAAATTATTCAATCAAAATCGCGACTTTTATCATGTTTGTTTAATTAAACACACTTTCAGTTTTTGTGTCCGCTAAAGTCTGCAGATAAAAATCGCTACAATTCTGCTCATATTTTATTATTTTTTTGTTCTAATTTATTATAAATTATTACTTCAACCAGTCAAAAGTGCTGCATTCCATCCGCATTCAAAATGCAAGCGACAATCACAAAGTGTTTGCAACGGTTATACGTAATTTCTCATCTACTATAAGGCAAAATATTGATCACTATCACTGTTATGTTTTAACTTAATTATTAGCATCAATATTTAACCGCAAATCTAGAAATCAAGATGAATACATCTTAGTAATGTCGAATTTTACTGTAATTCAATTCATCGCCCTTGTGCCTATACCCGGTGCCCACCTAATATTTCCCAGATTAGCAGTGACGGAAATAGGGAATAAAATTGTTTTTCTCAAAATATCTAGAAAAATGTCAATATTTTCATACTAGTGTTATACATAACGTACCCTTAATTTTTCATGTAGAATTCAATAAAGTTATAAAAATCATAGCTTGCCATTTAATAAAAGAAAGTTTGTACATTTTAAGGAACTAAGAAACACTGGGTAAAGAATTCAAGTTATCTCATTTATTAACGTAGATATTGGACTTCCGCGTATTAGGTGGACACCCCGTGTAGAATTGCTTTGAAATGATTGCTGAAATTTTAACCTTGTATTCTTTATGCCACATATATTCACAAAAAGATAATAAAACAAATCAAACTACTTTTATTTGGAAAAAATCGAACTTAGAAAATTCTTATGAAACATTTACAAAACTTCTGATACGCAATATTAATAATCAGAAATGTACCCCAATGTATGACGATATCAAGTACGTTTATTATAGCCGTACTCATGTTACATGCCATTACAATTCATTGCAGTAAAGCACCGTGTATAGATAAAGATTCAGTGTAATTGAAATTGATAAAAAACTGAGTTTTAATTATTATATTAGATTTTGTTGTGTACTTTATCAAATAATGTATAAACTTGATTTTCAGTGTTTTTTGTGGAAGTAAAATTTATCAAAAAATGATAAAAACTTAGTTATTAAGACTGATTACATAGGAAAATGAGACATATTTCATACAATTAATTGCTTCTCTTTCAATTATTTCTGAGCTAAAAGCCTCGCTGAAGAAATAAAAATACACATCCCTTTAGAATATTGCTTAAGGTACAAAAGAAGTATCCCGGCGTGATTTGTCTTTTGTTTTTTCAAAATAGTTTTATTTAGGAATTATTAAAAAGTGCGTAAAAAGAGTGCATTTTGACTGGTAGTGCAACCTTATGAATTTTGTTAGTGATTGTGCACTTTTTTAAATTATTAAACAGTTTGTGTTATAATGTGTGCTTTTTCAGTATTTTGAACATTTACTTTATTACGAACTGCAGTTTAAACCACATTTCTGTAGAATTCCAGTGATTATAATTTGTAGTAGGCATTATACACTTCTGAACGCACTTGCTATTTAAAACATATAAACATGTGCTTTTATATACTCAATCACAATAAAATTTATAATTCCAAGGAGTAATTTATTTTTAATTTTAATTTTACTATAATAAGCAGGTGCCGTTTATAAGTCACATTATCTCTTTAATGCTTTTAGTTCAACTTCAAAATTTAATTTTAAATTAATTTTTAATAAAAAGTTTGTCCTAATTTGTTGTAGCAGGTTAAGTTGACGTTTATTATCAATAGTAAATAAATCACGGAATGTAATTCGGTACGTTTTTTAATTTGTGATATCGGGAATAACATCAGTTTCTTCTTCAACCCTGTAACGGATTCTATGACAACGCCAGCGGTATATAAAATGTTATCTTATGCAACGATTTCCAAAAAAGGACTTAATGGAATTTAATAATCTCAAAAATGTGTCTTATACAACTATTTCAAAACAACCCTGTATTTTTACCAACTTTTTTGTTTTATTATCTTAAATTTTATTATAGGGTACAAATAATTTACGATCTTAAATATTTATTTTATTGTTTTGAGTATTAAGAACCATAATTCTGATTTTAATACGAAAAACATTCTTTGTCCCTCGATTAATTATTGGTCTTTTATTTTAGATCCATTACTGATGTCTGCAGTTTTATACTTTTGTCTACCTACTATGAATATTTCAAATTTTCACAGTGCTGGTTCTATTAATTGTACAATTTATAAAATTATTAATTTTGTTGTTCACACTAATCGATTTTTTTACATTTTAAAGCATTAATTACAAATAGTTGCTTGAATTTGAAGAACCTAGATTTCAAATTTTTTTAATTTTTTGTATGTATGCAATGAAATTTAAGCCTTGAAAATTATATTTTGAAGTGATAAAATTGCGAAGCTTGAATAGTTCGCCTTGCAATATGAGATCATTGGCTCGTCAAACTTTTTTTGTAGCCTGCTTTTACTTCAAAATTTCGTAAATTACAGAACATAAACACCCAAAAAATTCATAGTTTTTGGAACATTATGAAACGGCGATTTTCTCTAATTTTTGCGTTAACCATTTGCATCAAATATTTAGTATACTAGCTTATCGTTATCTTTACTGACGTTCAAGCTCATTATTTGATTTTGCATTTAGTAATCTGTAATTTTACAAAAATTTGCCATTTTAACGCAACCACTAATTGGCACATACTTCTAGTTTTATTTTATTTTAATTTGAAAAAATTAACTTCAAATTTAAAAACCTCCTTTGATGGTATTTTGGCGTATTAGCATTAACATTTTCTAGAGTTCATTCTGATTTGTGTGCTGAAGTTATTCAGATAACCGATATGCTGAAGGATTTGTATTACATTCAGTTAATTCCCATCCCATGAATTAGAAATAGTGAAGGTTTTTTGGTGCTTTAATTTTGTTCGCTTGTATTACAAGGCAAGGTATTTGGTTTTGATATTAATTTCATCTTAATCGGCATGTTTAATTTGTTAAAGAAATGTAAATACTCCTCCCTTATTTTAAGTGGAAGATACCTTTCTGTTAATTATTTCACAAATTTTGTCCGAATTTCAAGCATTTATGTAATAACCAGTGGCGGCTCGTTCTAAAGGGCACGTGCCCACTTAATAAATTAGCATGTCATTCAGTCATTCATTATTCAGTCAGTCCATTATTTTTATTTTACATAGATTTTTATTTTATAACGGATGGTATCAAACTTTCCTCCGTCCTTCTGGGCTTCTGCAGTTAGGGATGCAATGCTAACGCT
>JAHWXV010573123.1:0-17809 GCA_024586415.1 Phrixothrix hirtus | reverse complement strand
AAAATGTTGATGCATTAACTTCTATATCCATTCGTGTGCTTAAATCATTATATACACGGTTACTGGTAATTGGATAGATTCCTTTGGGGATCTGGTAATATAAGAGGTAAGGAGTAAATTTCACCTAAAATGCATTATACAAAATCCAGTCGGTTTTGAGATATTTCGATTTTCATTTTTTTTTAAAAAGTAGTTCTTAATGTCTTAAATTGTAATTTTCAAAAAATAACCTTAAATTTGTGAAACTTTTTACTGCAATACTTGCTCAACATTATAATCTTCTATTTGAAAACAAAAATTTTTAAAAGCATTGAAAGAGTCGTGCAAATTTAAAAAAAAAACTTGTAAAAAAGTTATTTTTTAAAATTGGAAGTGCATATTTCACAGGTGCAAACCTTGGGCCCAACCTTTTATAGCTACTAAAAAAGGTGGTAAAAATACTGTAACTACCAATATGGTTCTATTCTTAGATAAACACAGAAAATACATTAATAAAAAGTAAGTGCATTATTGCTTAAATTTTATCTTGTTCAAATTGAGACCCCCTGTTTCTTATGCAGGCACGGCAACCTCTTCTCATTTCCGTCTTCGTCACTCGGGTTGTCAGGTTGTTCCTTATTTGTTCGGCAGCCATGATTGTTCTCTGTCTAAGAGCTTCCCTTGTATTTACTGGGGTTGCAAAAACTATGTCTTTCATGTGACCCCATACGTAATATTAAATAGGGGTTAAGTTAAGTTTGGGCTTCGCGCTGACCAAGGGATTGCACCTGTTCTTCCAATATAATGATTAGGGAAACGACAATTAAGCAACTCCCGCGCTGTTAGCCTATAATGCACTGGGCAACCGTCGTGCTGAAGAATCATATGCTTTCTGGCATCTAAGGGAACATCTTCCAAAAGAACTGGTAGATGATTTTCTAAAAAACCTTCATAGATTTCCCTGTTAGCGTTAAGATATTGGTCAGAAAATTTCTATCTTCAGCATCTGAATTTAAAATGTAGCGAAAGGATTCTACTCTCCTTACAAGGTCATCCTCCTGTAAGTCTTGGACAGGGGTATAATATGGCATCCAGCTTTACGTATAGTAGATGAGATTTTCCATTGTGATGCACTAGTTTGCCTCGCGACTTTGGTAGTCAAAGTGCTTGGATTCTCTTCAAGATACCTCAGTATTTCTTCCTCATCATCTGGCTGATATATGGGAGGATCACCGGCGTCACCTTGTTTACGTTTAACTGAACCAGTTTGTGCGATATTTCTATAGGTCGTACTGAACACACGAACATTTGGTATACGGCGGTTAAGAAAACGACGTTCGTATTCCCAACGAGCTTCGGCATCATTTCCATCGCAATATCCGTAGACAAACAAGATGTCAGTATATTTTGCATTGCTGTACGCAGCCATATCACTACAAAATAACGAAAACACGAAAGAATAACAAAAAGCTTCTTAACTTTAACAACAACAACAACAATAAAAATATTTAACAACAAACTTAATATCAATATTCGAAGCGAAGAAAAAGCTCTCAAACACTAATTTTATAATCAAAATGACAGTAGACTGTCATGTTTATTGCTTATCCGCCTACTTTAAGCAAAACGCATAGAAACAATAGCTCATTTTATAAGAAGTTTGGTTACCTGCTTCGTTTTTATTGTTTTTTTTAACTACAAAAGTCGGTTCTGATATTTATACCTTGTTTGATAGCTATTATAATAAGGAAGTTTTTAAAATAATATTTACGTAAGCTCCGTTAATATTTTTGTTTAAATAATTAAAAAATATTTACTCTTAATTTTGAAAAGTAAGTTTTTTAAAAGTTTTTCTTTGAAATTTTCACGAGTTTATAATTCTTTCGGATATTTTTGATTGCAAATAGAAGATTATAGTGTTGAGCAAGTATTACAGGAAAAGAGTTCTACAAATTTAATCTACATTTTTTGAAAATTACAATTTAAGGCATTAAGAACTACTTTTCGAAAAAAAAATGAAAATCGAAATATCTCAAAACCGACTGGATTTTTTATAATGCATGTTAAGGTAAATTTACTCCTTACCTCTTGTATTATCAGATCCCCAAAGGAATGTATCCAATTACTAGTAACCCTATATATAAGCTCGGGAGTTTGAAACGGTTAAAAAGTATAATGCTTATGATGAGTCATCAACAATAATGACTTCTAATGAAAAATTTGATTCTCTATAATTTATCTGATATGTTCTACCTAAAGACGAGTTACTGTAAGTACGCAAAATCTATTGCAACAGTTAGCTCGTATACAAGCACATTGGTTAAATACGTCAAACCATTATAGTGCTTAAGCCTTCATATACATAGTGACAGTGTTAAGTAAACATGAACTGAATATAAATATCAACCATATACAGGGTTGTTTTGAAATAGCTGTTAAAACTAAAATGACCAACTCTACGTATTAGAGGAGAAATATTTTTGAGATTATTTAATTCCATTAAGCCCTTTTTAAAAAATTTTGCACATGAAAACGTTTTATGAACTACTAGCATTTGTCACAATTAATTCGTTACAAACAGTCAAGAAAACTATGAAATAATGGGTACTTGACCTATACCACCACAAATAAATGGCCTAATTTTTACATGCAAGCGTTCTTAAAACATTGCATTCGGGATTTGTATTAAAATCATCAGGGATAATTTAATTTACAAACAAATAATTACTAGTGATAGCATTTAAATTTAATACAGTTGTTTCGAGATAGACTTCACAAAAAAAATTAGGAATTGGGATTATCGTTAAACACTCAGGTAAGTCCTTTTTAATTCTAAAAGGTTGGTACCTTTCAAGAGAAAATTCCCCTTTTTATTTTTTTTAATATTTACAAAATTGTGTAATAGATAATTTTATATTATCTACGTAAAGTTGAACAGCTGATAATTGTTTTCCAATTTCTTCAAACTTTAACAGAAGATGCAAAAACGTATTCCAAAGGGATAGTAGGAGAGACCGGGGCTGGCTGTAACAGGGGTAAGTTGTAACAGAGGTTGTAGTTTCTGTAATTTACACTAAATTGCGTGCATATTTCGTTATAGTGTTATTCAAAGGTGTCCGATCAGTTTGAGTGAAGTACTGGAAGTGTAAACACATGCTAATCGAATATATTACGCAATATTTCTTTTTGTTTGGGGTAAGTAAACTTTTTATTTAATATTATATTATATATATTTCAACATATACTCGAAAAAATCAATTATTTCATAGTTTAATGTAATTACTTGGCCATTCAGGCCCAATTACTGTTTCTAACTTTTATCTGAAATATTCTTTAATGGTGATCCATATTGATTTGTCTTATGATTCCATTCGGGGCCGGTTGAAACATTTCATTTTATCTTGCTACAACCAGCCCCCCCAAAAATTAATTTATATAATATGCTTTCTTAAAAAATAAATCTAATTTTTAGATACGTGAGTATAAAAGAAAAACCGATCGTGGAAAGGCTTCCTTAGATTCATTTGACAAAGTTTTTACCGCAGTTGAGGGCCGTTTATTAATAAGAGAAGCACCAAAAAGTTTTTTTATTATTCCATGTCACGCTTTCCAGATTTATCAAGAAAAAGGAAAACGGCAAGTTTCACTTTCAATAATCTTATAGCTCAATTATTAGTTTCTTTTTTATTACTATATAACAAATAAAAAATGTAGGTAGTAAATAATCATGTTATCATTACAGGTACAAACAGCTCCGAAAATGAGACATTCTCACCTCTTGTAGGTTATTACGGTAACCAGCAGGTTTTCACCCCACGACAAAAGATACCTTGATATTTATTATGGGCTTACACTTCGAGACGTAAGGCATCTTGCATACTTGTCTGGAAAAGAGTTCAAAATAAGCATGCCCCGTCCTGGAGAAAGAACGAGTTGGCAGGACCTGATTGGCTCAGTTCGATTCTAAGAAGACACGCATCTTTATCTTTGAGATCACCTGAAACAACGATCTTAGCACGAGCTACAAGTTTTAACAAGGTCAATGCTTCTCAGTTTTTTGATAGACTTGATGAAGTTTTAGATCGTTTTCATTTTACTACATTAGATTTGTGGAACACTGATAGGACTGTTGTTACAACTGTTCAACATCCCTGTAAAATTATTGACAGAGAAGTTGTTAAACAGGTGGGAGCTATGACATCCGCTGAGCGAGGAGAACTGGTAACGTTAACTGTCGTTGTTAATGCTTCTGGAAATGCAATTCCTCCAATGTTTGTCTTTCCAAGAAGAAGTTATAAAGAACATTTCATAAGAGATGGTCCAGTAGGACACACTGGGACTGGTTCTAGCTCTGGTTGGTCAACTGAAATTGAATTTATAATTTTTCTAAAGCATTTTGACACTTATGTGCGTTGTACAAAAGACAAACCAGTTCTTCTTCTGCTCAATAACCATCAGTCTCATATAGTTCCTAGTGTACTCGATTTTGCTAAAGATAATGAAGTGGTCATGTTATCATTTCCCCCCCATTGCACTCAACGTCTCTAACCTTTGGATCAAAGTGTTTTTGGTCCTCTAAAGAAACAAATTAATACGTAGATAGATGCATTGAACAGAAATAATTAAATAACCGCGGAAAATAGTTCCACGCATTTTGGTGGTAATGTTAGACCTATGACAGTGTAGGACATCCCATAAATTGTTAACATTACCTTTCTGTTAGCTACAACATCCAACAACATTTAAAGTGACTTTAAAAAAAGGGGAATATGACCCTTTAATGAGAATATTTGGGACGAATCTGAGTTCTCCCTTTCGTTTATGTCAGAAACACCTGACGAAAGTTTAAAAGAAAAGTAAAATAATTGGGCAAGTGGTCTCGCGTTAGTAAAACAGAAGTGTTCAAAAATAGCCGAACCTAATTCACAATTTAGTAACAATGGTGGCTATTTTGACAAAATATTAGACCAATCAGGACCCAGTGGGTTGCAATCTATCTGCTCATTCTCACCACAGTCTGTTAGACTTTTCCCTAAAGAGACGATCTACTGCAGTATTAACATATACTCCAGTGAAAACGATTTTACAGGAAGAATTCGACAAAATGCAAAATACAAGGTATGGGTTGCAATCTATCTGCTCATTCTCACCACAGTCTGTTAGACTTTTCCCTAAAGAGATGATCTACTGCAGTATTAACATATACTCCAGTGAAAACGATTTTACAGGAAGAATTCGACAAAATGCAAAATACAAGGTATCTATTAAAGCAAATTTAAAAAAAACGAACAACAAGGTGGAAGAGGCAAAGAAAAAATTACCGACTGAAGAAAATTCTGACGATGACCCGAAAGACTGTTTTTGTTTAGTTTGTTTAGAACCGTATAACAATAGTAAACTTGACGAAGGATGGTTAAAGTGTCTTGAGTGTCACCAGTGGACACACATTAGATGCGCAAAAAACCCAAAAGTTTATACCTGTCATAATTGTGAATCCAAAGACCCTTCTGATTAATTTAAGAGAAATATAATAATTTAAAATTGTAATATGACTTTACCTCTATAAGTAATATGTCAACCATAAACATTTAGTTTAGTAGTTTACCTAAATTGATTGGTACATTTTAAATGCATTCTTTTTATTTTTCTATAAGTTTATTTCTTAGTTGCTTGTATGTTTGATTTGTAATATTGCATTCATTGTTGCACAAATAAAGTGGATTGACAAAATATTTTATACATTTCATTAATGAACAGCAAAGTATTAGCTTTAAATCAAATGTTACAACGTACCCCAACACGTGTTACAATCAACCCCACTAAGGGATAAGTTGTAACACAGCGCATTGTAATATAGTTTCCTTTTTATTTTAAAATTTAAAAATTATAAAACAATAAAATTGGTATCAAAATGAATAAAAAGAGTTAGTAAGCTCATTGTATAAGACGAAAATAATTGTTACGCAAAAATTATTACAACCAGCCCCGGTCACCCTATGTGTCTTTATTTTTTCAATAAAGCTTTTAGTTTAAAAATAGTGAAAAGAAACTACGAATGTGTTGTAGAAAATAAGCAGTATTTTCTGTTTATAACTAAATTTTTACCGTTTTTTGATAATTTTTACTTTCACAAGAAGCATTGGAAAAGTGAATAATAAAGAAGTTTGAAAACATGCACAACTAAATCTAATTTAATAAATCGGAATGGAGTTTTTAATTAATTTCAATTACACTGAATGTTCATCAATACACGTTGCAATGACCTGTAATATGAGTAGAACTGGAATAAGCGTACATGATGTCATCGCAAAACTGGTATAAAACTTGTAACTATACATATTGCAAATCTAAAGTCTCAAAAGGCTTTCTAGAATATTCTAAATTCGATTGTGCCCAAATTAAAGCTATTTAATTTTCTTTATTATTTTCTTGTGAATTTAGGTGGGTCATAAGGAATAGGCAGTTAAAATATTTGGAAGTATTTCAAAGCAACAAACCCTTTGAGATTTGCTACAAATAATGTTGCTTAACTTCAAACAAATAGATCTCCAGGGTTAAATTAATACCTAAAATGAATGGTGTGATGCATTCTAACCTGATACTTGAAAATTAACTTGTTAAACTTCAGAAGTAGTCTTAATGAAATGGACACCATCAGAAAATAAATCTAAGACTACTCAATCTTTTAATTTTGGTCATTCCGTCCCTGACCGGAACCGTAAAACTTAAAAAAATTAACAAAATAGGGAATTAAGATGACATTGACCATTGAAAGTAACTGTATGCAGCACGAGATAAACGACATTCCGTTGTCGTTTGTTGTAGAATCGGAATAGCAGGGGCATCCATATTTATCACATTGTTGTTAATTTCACATAGTTCTGCTAAATGAAAGTGGAAGGCTTTAGTCCGAAAGAGCTGTTTTATTTCTAGGGATTTTTCTTTTATTGATTTTTTGTACTTTTGAGCAAATCCTAAAGTAACATCATTTGTTTGTCCAAATTTTCGTAAAGTAGAAATAAGTTCTACTTAAGTACATTTTTGGGCAATTAATCTGATTTTCGCCTTCATCCTTTCGCTGGAATCCTGAAAAGACTGTTCATTTTTCGTCGTTTCGAAAATGCGACAGAGATTCTACCTTTTAGACACATCGTCTAAATTGAAACATTATGCTTTTTATTATGACTTAAAATGCACAACAGCGCGTCATAAATAGTATCTGAACTATTAGGGCATTTCTCAAGTAGACCTGAAAATGATCAAATTTATTTGTCGGCTTTTATCACTGAGATTCTCTAATGATATCGTGAAAGGTTTTTCTTTGGTAAGCCATAAGGAAACACGAGTATGTGTCTAAAATATGATATAAAATCAAACGGTCTAAAGTGTTGAAATTTTGTTATGAATGTGTAATGTATATAAGGCCCTTTTTGCAAATACATAGCAATTTTGCAGAACAAAGCTTAATAAACAAACGAAATAACCATTTCATATAGAAAAAAGATAATAGATAGAGTAATGTAAGTTAAGAAAATATGTTGCATAAGTATGTAACACTTCCGCAGAGTAACCAATGGCAAATAACTTACACAACACACTTTAAAGTAATGATATTGAGAAAATAAAGGCGTTTTGATCAACTTTTCACAATCTTGATGTGTAGCTAACGCAAGTAATATTGAAATTAAGCTCACCTCTAGTATTTCTTGCCTTGTAAAATACAAAAAGCGCAGATAGGTCATGATACCCCTTCTGCATTTTGCAGCAATGTGCTATTTTACAAAATAACTTTTGGTCAGTTTTTAAGTTTAAATAAAAACCCGCTCAATTTGAAAATTCATTGAAGAATATGTTCTTGGCAAAAAATCATTCGCAAATGGTAACTCATTGCTACTATGACGCTAGCATTTATTAAAAAACAATTGAGTTCATATTTGATGTGCATAAAAAATCTGCCTCCCATACGATTACAATGGATATAATTAGAGTTTCAAAACTTCGCATAATACTAATGTACTTAACAAAATTAACATAAATTTTTAATGTAGGCTGTAATTAGTACAAACCATGATTCATGCTAGACTGGTCTAAACATTTCCTGTTGTTTGTAACATATTCGTTTAGCTAATGAAATTTGTTCTCGGTGGATGATGAAGTTTAATGTATCGGCGGTTGAATAATTTGCTAAATCTTCTTCCATTATTTACACTGACCTAAAAGTTGCAAAATTTGTCGTTTATTTCGCATTTATTTTGATGTTTTAAAGTCATTTCCATGACGATGAACAATTGTTTACTGTCACACTTCAGAGTTAAGTGTAAAAATGGACATCATTAGAATTCCATTATTTTATATGAAAAACCCCTTGTTTCCTGAAACAGTTAGTGATAAGTGTAGGAAACCTATACATCATTAGACGAAGAATTTAATTTTATATCGAACGATATTATAATCTGTGGGGTATTCCGTTTGAAGAAGTTGAATTTTTAGGGTCTTAATATGTTCAAGCTGATCGTCAAATTTTGAAGCCCCTGTATGAAAACTTGATATCAATCTGGAACACTCCGAAAGTTTCATCATTGGTTAATATTTAACCAAAACTTCATTGAAACATCACTAGTAATATTTTAAATACGCAAATGTAGAGCTGACGAAGTAAATGACAAGATTAATAAGAAATCAAAACGTCTCCGCAACCGTCTAGTTTTGAATGAAATATATTAGCAATCCCACTTTAAAACGTCCTGTAGAATCAAAGAAATCGACAAAATATGGCATTCTATTTAAAATAAGAGAGTTGTTGTCGATTTCCGGTATAACAGAAAGCGATCAGTAACCAAAAATACTTTATTTGAAAATATGCGAATGAACCACTTTGAATACGATATTTTAAATTCTACATTTTTAAAAATAGAGCAATTTTTTTAAATTTAACAGCTAATCATCAGCCGCCATCAGCTATCTGTACAAAAACCTTATTTTTAGCTGCTCTTTCATATAATTCCATTTCGCGATACCTTATAGGGGAGAAAACGAAGTTGGATAAGTCAGATGTTGTTGTTAACATACACAGTACATAAGTTAAGCTTATTTACATTATGCTGTAATAATTTCGAAAAACCGTTTTCGAATAAACTACATCACTAGTGAAACATTAATTCGGCGTGCCTTTTTATTGTTTCCGGTCAGTTTGAACCTAGTAACGGTCCCTCTTTAGTATGGTAGCCTGGTAAAACTGCTTTTAGATTATTGTAAGAAGAACTTGGAGCTTTAGAAGGTAACACAAATTGTAATTGCTGTATTTACATTTAAACTGTCGTTCCGTCTATCCTTTGTTGGATGGTATACAATAAAGTCTTTCGCGGTTTAATTTCTAACAATTCTTATCAGTTATGGTTTAATTTATTTACAAATTTTACTTTTAATGTATCTGTTTTACGCATTCCGTTCTTGTATTATTTTCCTACCATTTATTTTTGATTGACGGTATATACGAAAGGTTTGGTTAATTACATGCTTCAATTGTCTGAGTTTCTAACAATTCATTAAATATAAACGCATTCATTTCACGCATTCCGTTCCTGTATTCCTAGCTTAATAAAGAGAAATTTCATTTGTATGTTAACAGTCGTTGGTTAAATTTAATTTAAAATTTCTGTGTTAATTAACATCACGTTTCGTTATAAGAAATCTGTTTTTAAATAGGTTATTTCCATTACACATTTCTAGAGGGCACATGAAGCTGGAGTTCAATTTGAAGAGATAATGCGCATCCTCCTTATTTGATTTTTGTCGTGCAGAATTTGCCGTAAATAAAATCATTTCCGGGGGGCACCTGTAGTGTTGACTTTGCCACAGGCCCAAATAGAAATAACGCATGTGGCAAGTAAAATAACCAGTGTTCAACTACTGCCGATAAAGCTACAGTGGAACGAGGCGTGCTTCATAGGTACTTGGGAGGTTGAAGGCTGTTAGGGTAAGACGAAGTCGGTAAAAGGTTGACGCCACTGTTCTCAAGTCTATACTGCTACTACGTAATGTTTGCGGAAACACCCTGTATGTCAAGATGTTAGTGACCTACCTTTGGAGTGGAGACAGACACTCCCGCAGATACGAGATAGAAACTGACAGAGATGATATCTAAACTATACGTGCTCACTATTTATAACGGCTCCTGGATATCGTGAAGTGCTAATTTTATAAGATTGGGGGTGAAGCCCGCTGTATATACTTGATGGATCCAAATATCCTTAATTAGAGGAAAAAGAGAAAATACTCTAAGAATTTTGACACGTCCTGTATATAGGAAGTGACGCAGAATGATTCACAAGAATTTTAATGTTGTTTATGAATTTAGGATGTATTTTGTTTAATAATAACTATTTAAAGACAAATGTAATAATGGAGCACCCTGTATAGTGTTGAGAATGAAGTTGACTAAATTTTAGATTATCACGCGAGTTATATATTTAGTTTGAAACAAATGCTTTATCACTTTTCATTGATTGATAAGTTATTGAATAAGTTCTAAATTTATTTAACGCTCACTGTATAAATATCACTTCAGGTAAACTTTAGATTGTCAGTAGTAAAGAAACAAAAACTGATTGAGCACAAACACGTGATATAATGAACTTTTAACGTCGATACATTTATATATAAATAAGTTAATACACAATGATAAAATGCATATTAGTTAAACAAAATTATACTAACATTACACACACTAGCCCGTGCAAACGAGATTTGCGCGTAACGTTTTTAGAAAGTCACGCAAGTTTTCAGGTAAATGAGAAATCACTTATAAATTTAAAGGAGGCCAATCTGGCTTACATTGACGACACTTGGACGAGAAGACACATATTAAACATAAATAATTAAATGGGTACCCAGACTATTAAATGTTTCGTTAAACAATTTAAATTACTATAGTACAATTGGGATTCACTGAAAATTAGCTTGCACCAATTTATAAATATGTGAATAACTTTTGATAATCAAAAATCTTTATTTAACCAGTAATTACTAAAAGTCATAATCCATTCGTTTCATTTTCCCCAAAATAAATTAAAGCAGCAATTTTCCTTTTATTACGTTACGTGAATTTGCAAACTAAGATAGTCTTGTAGTTCGTGATAATTTACGTAAAAGCAAACGCAACGGATGCCCTTCTTTTATATAAACCAAAATACGTGGAGCACTTACTATTTTGGTGTTTCTAATGTTGATAGACTTACGAGAAAATTTATCCTTTGTGTCCCAATTAATTGAAGACCCTACTCGGCTAGAAGTATACGGGAACGGTACCTACCTAAATCTTGCCAAATTTAAGTTCCCCAGTTATTTCTCGAAACCCACTTCAACACCGTTGGCCTAGTGGCTCAATAAACTTCAACAAAGACAGTTTCAGAATTTCAAAATTGAGGACACAAGCACTCTTGAAGATAACTTTTGCTCTTCGCGAACTGTACCGCTTAAAGTCTGACAACTAGCTATCCTTTTTAGTTTCGCATGAGAATTCTGTTGTTGCATGTCACGACCTCAAAAAATTGGTGTCGGTCATCTTGGGGCGTTTTGTAATCGTCTCGTTGCATATTTAACCAAGTTAGTTAACCAAGTTCTCGCACTATCATCTACATTAATTATTTGTAGACTTGCTTATGTGATTCACCCATGAGTATGTGACATTCAAGCCACTCTGATGCGCGTGTTTATTACGTTTCAAATGTTTGCTCAAGCAACAAATCTGAGCTCACCGTCTGTGAAAATACAAAAAATAATGTTCCTTTAATATCACGAATTTTTGCTATGCATTTTTAAAATGAATAATTCTATATATTATGTGAGGTGAATCTAATTAATTTTCTGTTTTAATCTATTTATCCCTTCGGAAAATGACTTCTTAACTGATTTTAAATGGAATCTTATTTTAATTAAATTTCATAAATAAGTAACGTACATAGTAGTGCATATTTATTATATCATTATTACTTAAAATTTACAACATGCAGCAAAGACTGACAACTTAAGCATGGCATGTGATTGAATGTAATCCATTTTTATTTATATAGTTTAATTATTGCCTTTTATAAATTTATTATGGAATGTATGCCGCCGAAACTTATATTTGCGCTATTTTAGGTGTAATGGGAGCTCATCGATTTTTATTCAGATTTATTCGATAAAAGATTAATACAGATACGTTCGATTCATTCAGTTTGATTAGTTTTGAGCGGTTTCGTCTCTTATACAGAAAGCTTCTTAGAGGAATTCAATATAACTTTTCGTTCGAAGTTCGAAGTTCTAGGGACGACGATTTGTTATGTCTCATGTGGGTGCAGCTTTCAGTTCCTTTGAGTGAACCTAACACGGCAAAAGAAGTCTACCTACGAATCTTCCACCGACTCTGGATAAATAGATATGCGTTTAAAGTAATAGATATTGTTCATTACATAATTAGCGTAAGAAAATATAGAGCTTGTTTCGGAATTCAACAGATACGCCAACGTTGACATTACAGTTCCATCATTTTGTTTCAAAATTCAACAAGTTGCAATGATGTATACCAACATACCGTTCCAAAATTAATGGTGTAATAACTTGATGCAGCATCAGTTCCATCAGACTTCGAACTTGGTTTTTCTGATAGATTAATGGTGGTAGAAAACAGCTGTTCCCGCGTAAAGTTGTTTATGCCTAAATTCGATTTGTGCTTAAATTAAGAACTTAAAGGTACCAATATAAAATTAAATTAGTTATCATAAGAGCTTAAATATGAATATTTTGTGATTTTTTATTGGTTATGAACTCTCTCATTCGCTATTTGTCTGCGGTATCGTAATTAAGTATTTTCAGCCGTATATTAATTAATTTATATTAATACACAACACATTTCCTTAATTTTCATGTCAATCTATTAAACTATATGTTTAATTTAGAGCCTAACTATCTCTAGCTATATATTTCAATATATGCATTTACCTTAGGTGTGAATGTAGTCAAAAGATAGCTCTCCTAACGGTCCTTAAAGATAGCAAGCATCTTATATAAATCATATTGTTCATAGCGGCACATTTAAAGAAGAATTTTTAGAGTGACCGGAGATTGAGGCGGCGGTGTAGTGCTGAATACGCCAGAGTTCAAATCTGGAAGCCCGTGTTCGATCCGATCCCCGGTCACCTCTAAGAATTTTTCTAAAATTGTGTCCATTCCTTTCTGAACTCTTTCATTCAATAAAATAAGTTGACTTTTAAAATTTTTTGGTTATGAATTACAAACAATGCGCGTGAATACCACAGCACATTCATCAAAATCGTTCCTAAATTTTTGATGTACATCAGAATCATACAGATGACGTAACTGTTGAGTGGTAGCATCTTATGTTGGGTTCCGATGAACGCGCCCATAATTTAATTAAATAGTAAAATCTAAAATAGTTTCTTAAATATTTGCTTTGTAAGATAAAAGCAAGTGTTAAAAGTTTCACAAGTGCATGGTGCCAGATGGGTAGTAATAAAATTTATATCCCCTATAAAACTTGCAAATATTGCTAGAAGCCATGGGAATTTTAACGATTTCTGAAATAGAAAGAAACAGACAAACTTTCAAAATACTTAGACAGGATTCGTTACAACGACTTCGCAAAAATTCGTAGTAATGGAACGAAAAGTTATAAAAGATCATGTACCACAAAACAAATCGATATCAGTTTCATTGGAAAACGAATATAAATCTTTGATTAATCGCAATGAGGTCACGGATAATTGCTTGATTTTAAGCGCAATTGCGTTCTATATTTACAAAAGTACCTATTGTGTTTGTTTGAAATAATAAATATTTGTTTAAACTTTGAACTGGCTTTTGACCCAGGCAAAAATATTATTTAAAGAACGGTTACGATAATCCTGCTTAATCCCTTTTGAAAGGAATTCGACCCTTTCGACAAATTTAGAAACGGTTATTTTAAATTTTTGTTTGGTGCGTTGTTTAAAATTAGTGCACGCTGATCATTTAATTAATAATAGCCAATCTAATTAAGCAACGCGGTAAACAATGTTCTTTTTGTGAGCAGAAGCGGGTGTAATTGGTTACATTAAAATCTTTAAAATCGACGAGTGAAATTAGTAAAGGTCATAATTCATTAAGGCATTATAGGTACTTGTCCCGTAATGATCTATTATTTGTGCAAAAATTATTTGATTTACTTAAGTTGTAACCTGAGTTTTCAGATAAAATTTTTTTGAAAGAAAATTTATTTTCTAAATATAACAAAACATAATCAAGACTCAAAATATTGGCTATTGTTATCAACGACACGTTGCCATTTTTCAGGCAAAAGATCAATGCCACGGGCGTAGAACTCGGGGACTTGGAAGCAAAAAGTTATCGAAGGTGGTTTTGGAGGTGCTCAAGTTCGGTAAATTTTTTTCCGGCAAGAAAATGAGCAAGGGAGGCAAACAAGTGGTAGTTAGATTGGGCACAATCAGGACTGTATGGCGGGTGGATAAGAGCTTCCTAGCCAAGCTCCCTGATTTTTTGGGGTGTCAAATTTACAATATGAGGTCTGGCGTTGTCCTGCTGCAACACCACCCCTGCGCGAAAATGTCCACCCAGGCCAGGAGACAGACTTTTTTACTAGAATCTGTCCAGTTGATCACAGTAGTATTGGGCGTTAATGGTTTGCCCATATGGAACAGTCTCCTAGTGGATCACGCCGCCACGGCACCACCAGACCTACAAAAAAAACGCCGTTGGCGCCAATCTGATTTTGAGGTCGAAACTAATGGCTGGCCAATGGCAAACCACTGATTTTTGTTCTTGGGGTTCTTGTACGAACATTATTTTTCATTACACATCACAATTCTATCCAAAGGGGATGCTGTCTGGTGGCGTTGGAGCAGTTTTTGTGTGGTCCGCAAATGGCGATTTTTCTGTTGCTGGGTCAACTTATGTAACAGCCATTTGCCCTTCCGTACTTTGAACAGGCGAAGTCCTCCGCCAATATGCGTTTCCTCAGCGTCGGGTCTGATTCGATGGCGGTGAGTACGGCCTCCTAATTGATGGCTGATAGTCTTCCAGACATTGGCCATATCTTCGATGTTCTCCTGCCCTGCACGGAATTTGGCATACCAATGGTATACTATCGCGTGTGAGACCACTCCTGGGCCCTTCAGTTGAGTGATGTTCTGCAACGCCTGCATTGGTTTGCGATCCAGAGAAAACTCGTGATGAATTAGGGTTCGAATGTCCGTTTTTTTCGTTTTAGCCTAAAAATTCATAAAAATTTGATTAACAAATGAATAATTAAAAATGGAGTGGAAAATTAGAGCAAACATGCAGATGAACAAATGGTAAAAAGAGTTACATATGAGATTGCGTTATTGACTTTTTATGAATTTATGAATATCAAAAAAAAATTTTGTCTGAAGCTTATATTAAAACCAAAAGAGAGCAGTCAATAGAAGTCAAATTACAGCAAGACTTTATAGGATTTTGTTCCTTAATTACAAACTGAAAATAGTATATTTTATTATTCAATTAGTCAATGTTGTTAAAGCGATGTAATCATTAGCTTACTAGAATTATAGTGATTGTAGATGATATAATGCCACCATTTGCTTAGCGTAATTGTTATTTAATTTATATGAAACTGTGAATTAAGGATTTATTTCCCTTCTTGGTTAATAAACGATTTATTGTTGAACGACAGGTATTTTTATATGATCTGTGCGAACATTTTCTTTTACAGGGTCCTTATATAAAGAAGGAGCTCATGACTGCTCTAGCAGTTTCTAGAACGGAACTGGATTAATTGCATTTTGCTTAACATAATATACACTGTGCAAAATGTACCGATAATTGGTCAATAAATCACAAAATATTTATCATTCATTCAAATTTATTGTATCGCCTTCAAAGTAGGCCCCTTCCGAAATAATACACTTATGTCAACCAATAATCTAATCATCAAAACATTTTTCAAACACATTTTCAGGAATCGGCTTTAGTTCTCGCCGCGAATTTTCTTTTATATCTTCTATCGACTGAAAACGGGCGAATCAAAGTAGTAGTTTGAGTTTTGGAAAGAGAAAAAAGTCAGCTGGAGCCATATTAAGTGAATACGGTGGTTTTTCGATGATATTTATTGAGTATTTGGCCAGAAATTTGTTCAAAATGAAAGCCTCGTGAGATGGTGCGTTATCGTGGTGTAAAATCCATGTCTTCTTTCTACAATCCTGGTGATTTTCGACGAATTTGCTCATTCAAACGCCGTATAACGTCGAGATAATATTCTTTATTTCGCATCTGAGCTTCTTGCAAGAATTCCAAGTCACAGCACCGTGATAATCAAAGAAAACAATCAACATTACCTTGACTTTTGATCGACTTTGACGTAGTTTTTCCGATTTCGGCTCAGTTGGAAGGCGCCATTCTGAAGCTTGTTGACTGGTTTGCATGTCAAACTCGTAAACCCATGTCTTATCACCAGCTATAATGCGTTTTATGAATGTGGGATCGGAATTGGCTCGTTCTAGATTGTCTCCAGCAACCTTTACTGGATTGACTTTTTGCATAAATTTCACGTCTTTCGGAACTAGTCGAGCAGCAACGCGTTTCATGCCCAAACAATCATGTAGAATGGTACGAATTGATTCGTGAGACACAAAAAGTTCAGCGGCTATCTCTCTCAAACACAAATGACGATTTTCCGTCACGATTGCCTTCACTTTATTGAGGTTAACTTTAGTTGAAGACGTTGATAGTCGATCAGAGTGAGTCAAACCTTCCACCACATCTCGACCGCTTTTGAATGCACTGTGCTCCTCATATCCAGGTGTTTTTAATAAAGTCGATTCGCCGTAAGTCTTCTGTAACATTTTCAGAGATTCGGCACACGAAATTCAATTTGAAATACAAAATTTGAGACAAATTCTTTGTTCGATATTTTTGTCCATTGTAAAAATCGCAAAACATACGAGATAAACTGACAAAATCGAGCAGTGTAAACAAAGTAAGTGACAGATCGTGCTCGAACTTCACGTCGGTATAAAGGACAGTGGTACCAACTTAGGGACAAAAAGTATTATGATAATGCCTTTTTAAATAATCAATTCCCGGTACTTCTTTGACAGGATGTATATCTTGTATTACTTTCTTGGGATAAGTCAATGTTAACCTAAAAAACGAAAATGCAATAGTCCACGTAAAAGTAATTAAATTATGACGTAATTTGTAATAGAATTTTGTAAATAAATGTACACTTCTGTGTAACTGTATATTTAAACTTACAACTTCATATGAAACAAGTAAACTAATAAATTCAACGCACTTCACAAAAATAATACCAGACTTTTAATTGGAAGAAAAATACATCCCCTATTTTACAAATTTTACCCCGAATTTTGTAGATTTATCCCCCTAAATGTCCGTTACTAGACTAATATAAACATCAATCGAAAGCTCTTTAAAAATAAAGTGTAGTGCCAATAGAAATGTTTTCTCTACCTGTTATGGTTTTCAAAATAATAAAAAAAAAACAATTTTGCCCCAACTTTGATGGTCGTTTTCACCCTGTAAATGGTTTTTCCCGCAGATAAAAGAAGACGTATATAGTTACAGACAGTAGGGATACTTTCCTTGTACATACATTTAAAATAAGTCTTCGGCATTTTAATGATTATAAATAATAATTTACCGTATATAGAATTTTATGAAATTCTTGGCTTGCATTAATACTAGGGCTTTTACAGCCTTTATACTAAATTTAAAATGTTGCAAAATTTTATTATTACTACTTAAATTTAATATATATATATATATATATATATAT
>JAHWXV010573107.1:0-11555 GCA_024586415.1 Phrixothrix hirtus | reverse complement strand
GACTTTATTTTCTGATGAAACATAGTGGCATATTCACAATCTTTACTTTTTACAAGAAACCCTATTATATTCCATAAACTTGGAATCTGGTTAACTGTGCCCAGACTACGAATTGTGTTTGATAAAAGGCTAAGATGTTACGAGGCAAAAAACGTAATTGGGCCTTTTCTGGCAGTTGGTCGCTTAAGCGACTGAACAAATTCCTCATAATCGCAACATAAATGCCAATACTCTCGTTTTGTCCTTGAGTTCTTCACTTAATCTCATCTAAGAGCTTATCGTCATACTCAGAAGGAAGAAATTCTCATTTGAGTGCCTTAACCAAACTAGGCCAATTGTCAACTACTTCAGAACGGATCGCTCTAAACCACATGTGTGCCTTGTTGCTAAATAAATCGATAGCATGTACAAACAATTGGTCATCAGTAACACTTCGAGCAGGTTTCAATTCTTCTACTTATTCTAAGAAACTATTTATAGACATTTTTATTTCTTGAAAAATGCAAATTCCATTTCTCCACATGGGTAGCTTTCTGAACAACACATGGCATCACCTTCGCCTCAACTGTACTGTTAATACTGGATCGATTAACCTCTGAAAAAGAAGGCTTGATAAAACTAGCGTCTACTTCGACCTTAGGTTCCATCCTTTCAACCTTGTCCTGCAGATCTTCTAGGTCTATACGATGACTATACGAAAATTCCTCGCATTTGTTCATCACCGTAGTTAATCTTACCATGAAGTCGGCTTTTAGTAATCCCTCCGAGTCGAAAGTCGGATTCGAATGTGAATTTCGAAGACGCAAGACGGCTACTAAAGTTTAGATTTCGGTTAATTGAGACTGAGAGATGTCCTCTTTGAGCACCTTTACCTTCTGTTCTACAATGGTCAAGTCATTGGTAATGGCTTCCGAATTCTCAGAAAAAGTAAATGGATACTCCGTTGATGTAGGAACAATCGATCTTTTTAAAAGAATATTTTGTAGACGCTTCCTCATTGTGAATAAGTCGCCTTCAATGGATAAGTTACGTCTACGCAATTTGTAGTGGATTTGTGGCAATATCATCAAGGTAGTCTGCAACATGTAATCCATGATCACAGTACTTCCTATTTATATTTCTTAACAACCAAGTATTCAATTCAAAATACAGTTTAAGGGCTAACTTTGAAGTAAGTACCTTTCCAAAATTATTTCGGAAACTCCGGTTAATTGTACTAATCGATACACAAGACCTTACATAAAAATAACTAACATAGTTCTTCAACAAAAACAGGATTCAACTCTACTGACGTTCAGCAGGAATTCAAATCTATTTGCTAGCACCCAATATTTGAAGATGGCGCTAAAAAATATTTGACTAATTATGTAGTATCCTGTATGTAATAAATAAATTGTAAACAAGAAACAAAATTCTGTCACTCACAATGACAGCTTAACTGACAAATAGAACTTTCAACAAAATGCCAATATTAACATGATCAACCTATAAAATAATAAATCACTAGAAAAAAAGTTAATATTTTTTCCAAACGTCAGTACTAAAATGACCAACTTACGAAGCAATAAATCACTAAAAAAAATGAATTTTTCCCAAGCGTCAGTGCTAAAGTGGCAAACTTACAAAATACTAAATAACTAGGAAAGAAATGGACTTTTTTCCAAATGTCAGTTTTAAAATGACCAATTTAATTGAATGATGAAATTATCCTCAAGCGTTCAAATTATTATTAAGGAATTGGAACCTCGTGACACACTCAAATTAATGTAACAAATTAGACTCTAATTTAACGCTACAGTGGAGATTTACAAATATATAGACGTATAAATAAATAGGAACCGATAAAATTGATAAGCCTGTTGTACTTTTACGGTCGTAACTTCGAAGGCCCGCGTAAGGGCGCCAATTAAACTATGGTCATGGGCACATTAGGTGTTACGCCCAACAGCAGTACTAATGGGCGATAGCTCTTCGTAGAAGGACGGGATTCCAGATAAAGTGCACCAGCACCGTCCGCGCCCTAAAGGAAGTCGCTGGAAATGCGTACAATCAGTCAAGATATATGTAGGGCGCCACTGCTTCAGGTAAGTCGCTCAAACTAAGGAACTACCCTTCGCAACAGATACAAGCAGTTCCGTGGCCTCTAGCTGATTTTTCTCGGGGTTTCCTGTTATTAGGGCTCCAAATATTATTATCAATTAAGCTTGTGATCAAAAGGAGGAACCTTAATTAGTACATATCCCGTGATATACAAGTATTAGAAATTACCTTATTATACGTTTAAAATGAAAGTCTTGTTGAATAATGCGACATATCTATTGTTAAAGAAATGGATTATTTAGCATACACATATAACAGGTTACAAAAGATTACAGGAAACTTCCCGTCTCTTGAATTTGGCCTAATTCATACAGAGGGTATGTAGTAAAAGGGGCCCCTCTTGCAGGGGAAGGTTTCAACTTGCCTCTATAATCGACTGGGCGCTAGGAATTTGGCTGAAATTGAATTCTCGCAGATAGAAGTGGATACTTCGCTTATGTCTTTCACAGGCCAACAATAAAGATGTAACGGAACAATATTATAAAAGGATAGCTGAGTTTTATTAGTCAATTTACCAGGCTTCTTGATTTCTCTGAACCACAGTCGTCAACATTGATATATTCATGGATTCCTGCGTCCACAGAAGAACGTAACACGTCCAAAAAGCAGCAACCTAGCTGGAGAAAAAAATAGGTGAATCCCCAGATATATGCTATTCCACCTTTCAGGCTTGATAGTCCAACGTACTACGTTATGCTGAACCCCTACACTCACAAACCCGAATGCTTCAAACGAAGAATTAATACACACAACCGATTCTTACACAAACAACGCGATCAATTCATACCTATTAAAAATATCGTCGAAATCCACCAGACGTGAAAAATTACATTTAATTGTAACTTTTATATTTAATTATCAAATTCCCAATCGTCACGGACGTAAAACACGCATATCTCTTGTTTTATCCGACAGGAAGCTCTCTATTTACTATTTTTTGTTGTCCTTGCCAACAACGCTATTTTAGAAAACAATACGGCGGAAAATTTAAACAAAAAAGATTTTGTTTATTAAGCGAGGAACGTCAACAAAATCTGACACGTTTACTAAGATTTGCAAAAAATTCCAGCATAATGCCATCCTAATTTTTATTTCGCTCCTTTAAGTTCTGCACAGCTTGAATCTTATATTGATCAACCGTAGGTCATCATGAAGGATTCTTTGTAAGCTTGTTCGGGTCATTTCCAACGCTGCTTTATGTTTTCTTCTGAACATAACGGGCTTGTTTGAATGGAATTGAGTACCATTTAAAGATATTCTTGTGTGCGCAATGTTCGAACACAAACTTTAAACTTTAATTCTCTAGTGCCTTTTAGGTTAAAATAACTTATCCAGGGAAAAATTGTTTTACTTGATGGTATTCTTCCGTGTCTTTCAACATTGAAATAACGACGGAAATTCTTTTGAGTTAAAATAATATAATTCGTATTGGTAAACACGTTTGAAGCAAAAATATTCGGATTTACTGGAAATTTGTCTTTTTTAACTAAAACTGCATGTTAAAGAACACACTTCGCTTGCATTTCGTTTTTCCATGACAACCGCTTTAAAATAGTTCATACGTATTGTCCACCCTTATACAGGGTCCCCATTTTAAAGCAGGACATCCAAATATCTTGATATTGATAGATCTATGTGCATAAAAGCTCTAACAACGATTGTTTGAGTCAAAAGGGAAAATCATAGGGTATGCTTGTTTGACTTCGACATCAACATATTCAAGGTCTCTTCAATGCCAACTTTTATTTCTTAAGTGGAAACCTATTATTTTGATGAAACAATATTATTCTATTTAAAAAAGAAAATAATTTTTACCGGAAACTTTTTTTCACTTTATTTCTGCATTTAAGGTATGTTAAATTAATTCGACAGTTTTTCACCTACAACAAAATTCCTAAAATAGAGACTGAAATGAAAATTACATAATTGTTATAAAATTTTACTAAACGTTAAAATTACAAACGTTTTTAACAAAAGGTAAGAATAAATTTATAAACTATTATAACAAATGTTCAAAGTGGTGTTCTGCATCTACTATAGATTTTGTAATGCGGTTTATTGAATTTTGATGAACAAGGAATAAAGTTTCTTTGTTAATAGATCTGCAGGATCTCTTTATGCGTTCTTTCATATTATTTCGAGTGGTTTGGATTTTTTTATACACATTTTCTTTAAGATACCCCGTAGGAAAGATATGGAGGGGTTAAATCAAGTAATCGGGGTGGCCAATTCATAGGAACTCCTCCTCCTATCGAATGACCTTTATAATCGCAATTAAGAATTTCTTTTGCAATATTAGAAGATGTGCTGAACAACTATCATGCTGTAACCACAGATTTTGTCTCTGCTCCAAAGTTAGTTCTTCGAGCAGTACTGCCAATTGTTCGTCAAGGAAGTCACGGTATTTTTGTCCGTTTAATAAGCCATGTATAAAAAAAGGCCGATCCGCATCCACCGCGGATTTTCGGTTGGCCAATAATACATATTGTGCATAATTTGTAAAACTTGATTCATCATAGAATAATATATTTTGAAAAAAGAATAGATTATTACGAATTTGTTTTAATGCCCATTGGTAAAATATTAATTGACCTAGAAAATCATTTCCATGCAGCTCTTGATTCAACGAAACATGATAAGGATGGTATTCTAGATTCTTGAGTATCTTATTAACGCTGCCTTAACTAATTCCTGAATCAGCAGAAATGGTTCGTATATTCACGTTCATGTTTCCCATAGAACCTTAGTAATAGTCAAAATGAATTCAAAAAATTCACACGCGTCCGCAATATTCATAATTCCGGACGTTTAGTAATTAAGACTTGAATAAAGATAAGATAAACTTTAAGGGAGCATTAATCAAATACTGTGCTGGAGTGAGTGAATTTAATTTATTTCAAACAAAAGTATTGTATAAATAATAATTGGTCCATTTACAGTTTCACCAAACTGAATAAATGAACCAATAAAATCCTGTATAAATTAAGCTATAAGTTGCATAACATTACGCAATAGGTAATTCAACGTAAAATCATCCGAATTAAATCGAGATTGTATTAATAACCGAAATAATTAAAGTAACAGCAATCCCAGATAATTTAAATATAAATTAGGCAACACTGTGAAAAATCACCTTAGACCGTATAGAGCTTCTCTGTAAAGTTAAGCCATTTGTAATTAAATTTTGTAGCGATATTTACTTGACGTATAGTCGAACATCCGGGGCTGTAAAACCCGAAATACCGCTCAGAATGAATTCTGTAGAAAATAGTGCCATAAACCCGTGACCTGTTTTCATATTTCCAAATTCTAATCACTCGTCCTGTTCCGAGTTCTTTAGCAGTGGGAACGCTACAGGTCGTGGATTAGAATAACCCCGG
Source organism: Phrixothrix hirtus (assembly GCA_024586415.1). Classification (NCBI taxonomy): domain Eukaryota; kingdom Metazoa; phylum Arthropoda; class Insecta; order Coleoptera; family Phengodidae; genus Phrixothrix; species Phrixothrix hirtus. The sequence continues at coordinate 6,075 of JAHWXV010573107.1, read as the reverse complement.
CGGCACCACTAATCGAGCACCCTTGGCGCTGCCCACACCGAAATCGCAATTCGAGAGGCTTTGAGCCGAACACAAACAAAATTGTATTCGACATCAAACGTCTCCACCGTCGTTGGGTATCGAGTTTTACCGATAACCGAAGCCCAACTACGCTAAATTAGGATTACCTGCAACCGTTAACGTCTCGTTGCCTGCAGGTGAGTTGCTCTGTAGCGACCTGCAAACGACGCCTGATGTCGCGGCGTTTACTTATATTGTGTGTCTAGAGAAGTCGTGGGTACATCCTAGCGTGGTCATATTAATGATGTGTCCCCGTTTACTGCTGAAATAAATTACGTATACGACCGCCACTGCCAGCTACGTGCTCAGGCTTCGAGGTTCACTGAAAGCTGATTGAAAAACGTATTTAACCGTTGCATCTGTTTAAATAAACAATGGTTGCTACAGGACCGCAACATGATAGCCTAATGATAATTTAATTGCAGTAAATGAAAACTTTGGAATTAATTTAATTTATCTTTAAACACAGAGATAAAACGAAAAAAAGTTTCAAACAAAAGTTATCTACTTTCTTAAATAGAATAATATTGTTTAACCAAATACTAGATTTCCATTTAAGAAATGAAAGTTCAGATTGAATTGACCTTGAAAATGTCGATATCAAAGTCAATCAAATATACCCTCTAATTTCCCCTTTGAATCAAATAATTTTTGTTAGAACTTTTATGCAAAAAATCTATTAACCTCTAGATCTTTGGATACGTCACTTTGAAATGGGCATCCTGTATAATTTTGTGAACTGGTAGACACAGAAATCCGTCTACTAAGTCTCCTGTAAGCTTCAACTGAACGTGAAACATGCAACCCAGTCTTTATGGTTTTATACGAAGAACAGGTATCGCCAATCATTACAAATATGTCCTGGTAGATTTAATTACCACCTAACTCTTGTAAAAGCCGGGTACTTAATAATGTATTCATACTCAGTATATTCAATTTTCATAATTTTGGTAGACATGATTTACTTGAAATTTTATTATACACCAATGTGTTAACTTTTCGTAGAAAAGATGTACAGTGACACTTCAAATAGGTTGTTCTTAGCTAGTTTGGCGATTAAAATTTGTTTGTGCGATTAAAACTACCTAGGCTATATAGATATCAATATGTCGTCGTACACTCTACTCCCTTCAATCATGTAAGTGCTTGTTTGCTACTGTAAAAACACCTCTCTCGTTTTAATTTTACTCTACATAGAAACCATAAATTTTTAGTTGCAACTGTTTGTAGCAATTTCTACAAATTTCTGAATTATTTAAGAAAGGAGGGGTATGTTAAATGAGTTAGATAAGTCAAACGACCAATATTTTTAAATTTGTATGAGAGTAAAATCCTGCTTTTTTTCCATTAGATTAGATAATTGCTTTATAGTATTAGGCTGCCAATCTAAACCTTTTTTAACAGCTGTAAAGTAACATGAGTAACATGCAAAATGTTTTTTTTTGCATAGAGATAAAAAGTTTTTCTCTACATATTTTTATCTTGATTTAATAAGAAAATTATTATATAGCAATTCTATACAGCGTTTTAATTGAAAGCATTCGTTCTTATAACAGATTACTTTGTTTTCAACAAGCAGTTGCTTAATTTAAATTTTAGGGACATCACAAGGAAAGATACTTTACGGGGTTAACTGGGAAATTAGCAGATCAACAATTAACCCTTTTAATCTTTTGGAATTTGTGATAGACCAATTTGAAATGTATTTGTAAATATAAAATTTGGTGTAATTTATATTTATTATTTAATTATTAATTCGAATTGGGTAACGCTTCTAATACTCTTAACTTCAATTTAAACACCACGTACTTGAAACCATTCGATCAAACTTCTGTTTTAGTTTGAAACTTATATATAATGCATTACTTATGCATCTTTTAGTAGGAATTTCGTTAAAATCTAATGACCGAAAGTGCCACTTTATACACGTTGTAGAGTTCGCTGGAGTACGACAATCATGTTTTTGGAAATTGGTCTGCGTGTGTGTGCGCGTGCGCGCGCTTGTGCGTGTGATATTTTAGAATATAGGGATATAGGGATATTTTCCGAATATTTCGTTTTATGCGATTTTCTTGAAATTGGCTATAACGATTTTTCTAAAACTTAGTATGTTTGTTATCTACTTAATTCCATTTTGTATGAACTAAGCAGTTTCTCTAATAAACTTTTGAAAAGCGACTAACGGGAATACCTGGAATATTAGTTTTGAGCAACATGCCTCAAATACCATACATTATATACAAATAAACAGATATATTTAAGATTTCTAGCTACCGCAAATGAGAAGCCAAGAATTTAGTTAAAATCGAGTCTGTTAAGTTTTTTGCAATTTTATTGAAAACAGCTATAACAATTCCTTTAGAACCTGCTACGGCTCTTAGGTTACCGATAACCTTTGACTTTAACATTGAAGTTTGCCTAAAAAGTGCGTTGAAGCGAGTTATCAGAAAAAATCTCTGAAATTAAGCACCGTTTTGCGTGTCCCGTAACTGGAATGGGCGACCGTTCCAGTTATTGGTCCCAAAATAACTGTAGGTAATACTGTAATCAGTTGTGGTTATTTGCATATTTGCATATCTGTATACGTAAAAGAAAGTTGTGGGTTGTATCACACCAGGTTTTTTATTTTTATTTATAATTTTGATAAATTTTGTTTCTATGTTTAATAGTACTACATTCACAGGATATGCAATAATTTAAAATGATTCTTTCTTACAAGGAAATTTTCCAGTGTAAGCCAGTGAATATAAGACATATTAAAAATTATAAATTATTTGCAATTGGGTACAATATAAGTTCGTAATTCTTATTGAGAAAGCACTGAGAGAGGAGTTTAAAATAAGTGATATACGAAGTAGGAACCACATCAATACTTAAACTTAACAAGAGCAATTTAAGTTTCAAACGAAAAAAGAGATTTTCAACTCCAAAGAGAGCATTCAAAGCGATGAAAGCCTTTAATTGGATTTAGAAACACTACAAAGTCGCATTTAAATTAATTACAAGAAGTCTATATTTAACTAAAAAGCTACGAAAATTACAAGCAGTTAAGTTTAACCGAATTAAGAACATCAATATGCGATGTCAATTTTGAACATTCAAATAATAAATTAGTTTAAACAAAAAAAATGAAAAATATAAAGTGTTTATATGCTACGTGATATATTGAAACGTTAGTTAATTTACAAAGCAAAATTTAATATTTTTAACGAGATATCTTCATAAATTAAATTATAACTAAATATTATAATTTTGCACATTATTTTTCGAGAAAATGTTTTCTAAAAATCTGTAAAGTTTGAGCCAGTCCTACATATTTGTCCTTTTCTTAACAGTCCGTAAATATTTTTGGGTCCTGCTTTGTTAGTTAAACGGCAAACTATTCAAAAAATACAATATCTCACTCTATTTCTTAAACCTAGTAATTTACTTCTTATTCTTCGATATCAGAGTCGAAAATTAACAATTTTCCTTGTGTCAGATGTTACTGCAGAGGGTTGTTGGGTTTGTAATAGCAATCTTTCAAAAAGTTCAGTACTGATTGTGAAAGTAATCTGGTGTTTTACATGCATCTAGCCTTTACAGTATTGGTAACCGATGTCGTTTAGAATATCTTATAATGTTGAATGGTTACATTTCGAATTAGTATTCTTAATATTCCATCTTAGTTGTAAAATTATATTAATAAAACAAATTTAAATATACAGGTTATTACCTATTACCGATCAATGTTACTTCGACTTCAATATCTATTTATTTTAAGTTCTAAAACTAGATAATAGTTTCTTATAATGTAATAGGATGGAAATCTAATCCTTTGTTATTAAACCAATTTTGTTATTCTATATAGTAAATTTTAGATCTGTACCGTAACTACTACTTATTGATCTGAAACTTTCTTAAATGGAGATTAATAGCTAGTGATAAAAATTTGTATAGTATATCTATTATGACTTTAGGCTATAAGCTCCTTTTCAACATAAACACTAGTATTCCTTCTCAACCTAATTTTCAAACCAAGTTAGGAAAGTTTTACTTTCATATATCTTGTCCATACATTTATGGCCCTAAATGGGAATTCAAGTTAATCTTCCCATTCTTTCAATAGCTTCTAAAGTTACAAACACAATGTGAGGTTTAGCATCGTTCTGGTCCAACACGTTATTCCGCAAATTATGTTAAGTCTTTTCTTTGCAATGGTTTCTTTAGGTGCTACCAGTGCTATCCCAAGAGCATTGCGTTGGATCTGAAGAAGTCTCGAGTTTCAAACTGTGGTGAGATTTTGCAAAACGCTAAGAGAAGTCTGGATTCATTGAATTACCTTATTATGTGGGATGAAAAGTTGATCTTCCTGTTTTATTCGGAAACCAAATGATAGCCTATGAATTGGAGGACGCTAAATACTCACAGAGCAAGAAAACCATGATTGGGCAAATAAGCGTTTAAAGCAATTCTTACTGTTTTTTTCAAAGTTAGGGTTATTTTGTCGATTAAACAGCTTGTTGAAGATAAAGCAGTTAAGCAGCACTATTTTATATAAATGTTTACAGAATTGAGAGTAAGAGTTTGGAAGAAGAGGTACGAGTTGTGGACAAATGGTTTTTCCGTGAAAAATTTTTTTACTTCAAGAATATTACTACCTTTTATATCCACGTGATCTTATATTATGCAACTTTTTTTATTTTTCAAGAGAAAAGGGGGTTTAAGGGGAATGATTCTAAAAACGTTGATAATATAAGGAAGGAAATGTCAAACTTGTTAAGGTATTGAAGGTTGAAGAGCTACAAGATTTTTTTATCAATGGCAGACGCCCATACACTAATGTAAATGGGAACCATCTTAAAGGGGATGTCATGTAGTTACATCTTTCGTTTACTATAATTTTGTAATCAAGGCAGTCTCGCTGTCTAGTTGCCATACCTCGTTCATTAATACGGATTTATTTTATTGCCCATAATTAATTATTAAAGATTTTTTGGATTATGCCGTGGTAAACGAATATCTCAGCGCCTATATATTTGGCGGCAAGAATGACCATTTTCGAAACGCTAAAATCTAACATAAAACTATTGAAATTGTTAATATTGATGTATCCATAGTGCAGCATACTATCTGAGTTATGTCGAAAATAAATCAATGAAGCCATCAAAGTAACATTTTTGAAAATATAGGAAACATACTGACCTGCGTCAGGAAAATTCAATATTAGGTGTTCCAAATTAATATTTCTATTAGAATATGAGTAGAATATTGCAAAATCATATAATCCGAAAATTATAAAAAGACTTTAATAGAAATAAAATTTCAGCAGTTTAACGGCCCGAAGGGAACCTCAGACTTTTGTTTGCTCGTAAACACCGATATGCGTCTATAGATTTATGGGAAAATATTTACCTGCACAAAAGCGTAAATTTAACATTTCCACTTTAGATAGTGATGCTAATGTAAGTAGAAAGGCAAATAAAATTTTGAAAGTACAAAATTTATGCCAAACAATAAAACACTGTAGCAGACACATTGTGATTTCGGGCTCGATGCCATCCTCTGGCGTAGATAATTTCTACGTTGTAGATAGAAATATGAGCAAACATATATACCTGATCATATTAAAATACAATCTTAAATCAAGTGCAGAACATCTTGGAATACCGAAACCCTTTAGCATATATCAGGGAAATGATCTCAAGCATGTGGCAAAGGAATGGCCGTTATACAAATGCCTTCTTGTAACTAAATCTCCTTTAAGATTTCCTGATAAATTCTGAGCAGAATTTATCGGCATAGTTAAAGTATAAAATAGGAAAACGTCAAATATATAAGGTGTACGGTTTCAATGGGTAAAAGTCTTCACTACGTGATTCGGCATTAATTTCTCAATAAATAGTCTAATATAAATTTTTCCGTAGATGATTTTTTCATCCGAGTGTGCTAAAGTTGCATGTCAAACGAATTTCTATATCGGCTCAAAAAGTTCAATTTTCGAAAAAAGTTAGTGAAATAAATTAATAAAATAGT